>JAAAKG020051293.1:0-18361 GCA_010014905.2 Druon quercuslanigerum
TATAGTTAAACATAAAATATGTTAATCCTGAACATCTAGATGTTACATTTGAACATCCATTTTTCTCTGTGTAGATATTCTGATAGGGGACCCACCAGAACCCAACTTCACATAGGGAAAGATGGGGAAATTTCTGCACGGGAAGTCATATGTTTTGGTTTAAAATCCAACTGTTTTGTTGAGAAAAAATATTTATTGTTTTATTCTGCCTATAAAAAATTATATGATAAAAATGTTACAAGATTAAAATGCTGCTCATTCAATATTAATGGTTAGTGAACATAAAAATTGGTCCAGGAAAAATCAGAGTAAATTTAGGGAATTTAGAAAATAAATAAAGTTTTTAGGTCACCCTGTTATAATTATGAGTAAGTTTGTTTTAAAAAATTTTCACGCGACAGTCTGGATATATACTCTCACAGTAAATCTTGAAATTTATCAAAGAATAATAATGATTTATCAAAATGAGAAAAATACTCATTAATAATTCTCGCTTATTTTGCAGGAAAAATTTAAGGATGCTTTAGAAAAAAATCCTTTAGACCTTAGGTTTATATTTTTTATTTGTCAAAAGTTGTTTGGATATTTCTATTGGTACTTTAACTAGAGTAAATTATTTATAAATTAAGTTTTAGTTTTTCTACCAAATGAATTACAATTAACAATAACTATATTTTGCTCGATTTTATAAACCATTTCGAAAATTACTGAATTTTTACTGTTAGGAGAGGTGAATTAAAGCTGATTATTACGAAGTTGCATTGACATATTGAACGAATTCAGTTTTATTTTCAGCTATTTTTATAGTTTTGATAAAGGAAGTAAGAAAGTATTTGTCTTAGTTCTCAGTAATTTTGAGCTAGTTGAAATTTTATTGCGTAGAAAGTAACGTGTGAAGGTAAAGCCTTATTTTTCCTCTTTAACTGTTGTGGTAATAAGTTACTTTCATGTATATTATGTAACACTGACGGTACTTTCGGTCTTTCTACAAGAACGAATTTTCCCACTTTTTTACATCTTAAAATTTGTGGCATTCAATTCAGAAAAAATTATTTTAAACCAATTTTGCTTCAAAAGGAAACTTGCTAAATTTAAAGCAAAACAACTTTAAAGTGTAACTATTGTCAGCATTTATCTTTACCGTTTAGAGACATTTTCAGTTTTTGAATCTTCCATTCCTTTACTTTTTTTAACCTACTTTCGTTATTTCCATTTAACTTTGAAGAATCGCAGTAAAAAGAAATAAAAGACAATCCACAGCTAGAAACACGATTCTAGTTATTTATCAATGGCTAAAATCTAATATCTGAAAATGGCTCTCCGTAGTATACCGCAAGGTAGGCGTCTAACTTGCTATCTATGTTCACTGATCGTAGATTACATACAATGTAAATGACTTTGTAGAATTTTTAACACGAATTCAGAGAGATTAAATCCATGCAAAATGAAATTTAAATACTTTAATTCTTAAACGTTTAAATAAAAAAAATATCGACAGTTCAGTATTTGAATCCGTTTTGAGTTAGCATTGGGTGGCAAAAGCATTATTTTTAGGAAAAGCCGGTTTAAAAACAAAGAACAATGAAAACTGATAGTGGAGAGATTAGAACATTTTATTTTTGTATTCATTCAGTGTAGAGGCGTAAATTTTGTGGCGCCCCCGAGAGGGCCAATGCTTAAAAGCATTTAGATTCAATTTACACTTTATTATTGTAAAAGGAGATAAATTATATTGAGTGTTTTGAAAATAAGGCAAAAAAATTCACCGATAGTACTATTGACTCTTTGGTAGGTCGAGAACTGATCTTTGCCAAATCTAAAAGCCGCATAAACTAATTTTTATATAAAAAACGATGAAATATTGACGAATTTTTTTCTCATGGAATATCCTTGTTTCGATTTTAAAGAGACTGACATTTTCATTTCAACACAAAATATAATTGTTTAATCTAAGTTCTAGAGACAGAAAGTTAAAAATAGTCTAAGCAGGTCAGTTTTATTTTCAATCTTGTTTTATTTTCACGTGAATCAGGCGTATATGAATTTTCTTAAGGAGCTTAAACAACATAAGATCAATGACATTTATGTAAAATTTGATCCCCCCCCCCTCCATTTTTTGTCAAATGTCCCCGTTTTGAGACCCCCCGAATTCTAAAAACAGGTTTTTACGAATGTGCCTCTCTGTCTGTATGTCTATTATCTGTCGATAATTTTCGAGAGAATTGACAGATTAGATTGTCCTTTGGTACACTCTTTTAGTATATTAAAATGAAGGTCAAGTTCGTTAGCCAGCCATTTTGACTACAAATTCAAAAGGTGTGCGTATTTTGAATATTTTTGAGACAGTTTTTTTCAAAATTCAAAAATTCTCTGTGCAGATATTCATATTATTGAAAAATTCGAACAATTTATCCTAATTACTTTTTTCATAAAACCAAAAATTACCAGAGATATAGCATTTACAAAACTTAGAAAAAAACACGAAAAGGGACATTTTAAACCAAATAACGCACGATATGAAAAAAAGGCAAGAGAATAAAAACTCTTTGAAACTATGGGAAATATTTGTAAACCTCTTGAAAACTAATTAAATGCTTTAAAATTAGTTTCAGTTTTCTCACATCCCATAAAATCCTTTTAAAAGTATATTGCTGGGGTTAGTATTACGGAAGTTTAATTAATATTATATAAAATGCAACATGCAAATGAAAAGGGTGGTATCGAGCGACCAAAAAAATAAATAAACCATCAGAGCATAATCGTTTGTGTGAACGCCTTGAGGGGCAGGTGGTGTAAAATAAATGTATGAACAATACAATTTAGTAATAATTCAACTATTCTATTTTTCATTGAAAACTGATCCGTTTTAGTCGAAAAATCATTCATTTGGTTGGAAATTATTCTTTTTGGTTATTTTTACTGAAAATTAATTGCTGGAACTGAAAACCTAAGTATATACTAAAATTTTTAATTCAAAAACAAATTTTATTTTGTAGTTTAAATTAATCTTTTTGGTTTATAACTAAATTTGTCTTTATTGATAGTTGAAGTATTTGAGCGAAAACTAAGTTTTGGTTTGAAAATTAATTATAAGAAAATTTAACTATTCGAACTTTGGTTAAAAATTATATTATAATTGTATATTATTATAAAAATTATATGTAGAAAATTATGCTTCTTTCTAGTGCGAAATTCATATTTTTGTTGTTCAAAATTTAACTATTTCGTTAGCACTCCTTTTTATTGGTTAAAACTTATTTTTTTAAATTGAAAATTAAACCATTCCATTTTTGATTCCAGAATGGTGGAAAATTTGCCGATTTTGTTGAACATAATTTGTTTTAACTGAATATTTAGGTAATCCTCTTGCTAGAAAACTTATCCTTTTCAGTCGGAAATACATTTCTTTCGTTAAAAATTTAACGATTTTATTAAAAATCCTCTTTTTGTAAGAAATTATTCTGTTGATTGAAAATTTACCGATTTTGTTGAAAGTTCGTATTTTTTTATTTAATTTTTTAACTGTAGCATTTTTAGCTGAAAATTAAACAAGTACGTTAAACATTTGTTTTTTGTAAATTAATTTTATTTGGGTTGAAAATTCGAATTGTTGGTAGAAATTAATTTATTTAATTAAAAATTTAAATATTTATTTTCATACTGAAAATTTAACTCTTCTATTTCTGGTTAAAAATTCTTTTTGTTTTGGGTTAAAATTCATTTCTATAGAAGCAAAATTAAAAATTTGGTTGAGAATTCTTTTTCTGTTACCTGTGTTTTTTCACTTTTCTGGTGAAAATTGAACTATGTTGTCAAAAATTCGTCTTTTTTTGTAGAAAATTATTTTTTTATTGTTACGAGTAGAATTTAAAAATATTTATTGATGGATTTGGCTTTAGGGTTCCAAATTAATTTAACCAAACGCTTCTGCACATTATAGAGAATGCGACAAATGTTTTTATCTTTGGTTAATATCAAAGTTTTATAATAATATAATTTATTTTCGCTTAATATCTCAGTCAAAAATTATTTAAAAATGGTTGGATTTGAAATGTACTAAAATGCCTTTCTTAATTAAAAATGATGTGTGTACCAAAATTAGAAACTTAATATTAATGAAATAGAACTGAAGCAAAGAAAATTGTAAAGAACCTTGTGAGGAAAAATAAGCTATTGTTAATTAAGAATATTTGAAAATGATGACTTATCTCGTAAATTACTTAAACACCTTAAGGCTCAGTGAGCGGATATCGAATTAAAAGTTTAGGAAAAGAAGTCCTCAGAAATGTTTGTCTGGTCCTAAATTTTTACACTTATAAAGAAAGTTTTTTTGTGACCATTTTTTTTTAGCTTTTTCCAAATCATAAAAATTGAGGACCAGAAAAACATTTCTTAGCGCTTCTTATTTAATTTCCCGAATGTTTAACCTGATATCGCGTTTCGTGTGAACATACGTTAGATTTCAAAGAAATGTGAAAAAAAAATTTGAGTTTACGCTCACATGGCCTTAAGGATTTTTGAGATGTACACGGCACAGTCAAGCTCAAAATGGCTTAATCTTCAACTAGATTTATGCCATCGAGAAAACAGGCCCTCTAAGAATTTTACAGAATTTTAGTCAAGAAGTTGAAAAGTATTTTTTTTTAAACAGTTGAGTCGGAATAGTTTATTTGTGTATAGTTCTATTTACATATTTGTGTTTTCCCTTCCATTTTCGACATAAGTCATCATTTTCAAATATTCTTAATTCACAGTAGCTTATTTTTCCTCACAAGGTTGTTTACAATTTTCTTTGCTTCAGTTCTATTTCATAAATATTAAGTTTTTAATTATGTTACACACATCATTTTTAATTAAGAAAGGCATTTTATTACATTTCAAATCCAACCATTTTAAAATAATTTTTGACTGAGATATTAACCAAAGATAAATTATATTAATGTAAAACTTTGCTATTAACCAAAGATAAAAATATTTGTCTCATTCTCTATAATGTGCTGAAGCGTTTGGTTTAATTATTTTGGAATCCTAAAGCCAAATCTATCAATAAATATTTTAAAATTCTACTCGTAACGGTAAAAAAATAATTTTCTACCAAAAAATACGAATTTTCTACCACACAATTCATTTTTCAACTGAAAAGTGAAAAATTTCTAAGTAGCAGAAAAACAAGTTCTCAACAAAATTCTTAAGTTTGCTTCTATAGAAATGGATTTTAAACCAAAAACAAACAGAATTTTTAACCAGAAATAGAATTAATTTACAAAAAACGAATGCTTCACATACTAGTTCAATTTTCTTCTAAAAATGCTACAGTTAAAAAATTAGTCAACATAATAATTTCTTATCAAAATAGGAGTTTTAACAAAGTCTGTAAATTTTCCACCATTTTTGAACAAGAAGAATAATATTCTACAAAAAAGACGAATTTCCAACAAAAATTATGAAGTCTCAATCATCTAGTTGAGTTTTGAATTGAAAAAGATAAATTTTGAACCAAAAATGGAATAGATTAATTTTCAGTTTAAAAAAATAATTTTTAACCAAGAAAAAGGAGTGTTAACCAAATAGTTAAATTTTCAACAACAAAAAAATGAATTCCAACCAGAAAGGCGCATAATTTTCTTCAAAAAAAAACAAATTTTTAATTAAAAAAAACATTTATGTACTTAAAATTATACATATTTTTATAATAATATATAATGATAATATAATTTTTAACCAAAAATCGAATATTTAAATTTTCTTTTAATTAATTTTCAAACAAAAACTTGATTTTCGCTAAAACTATTATCAAAAGAAAAGTTAGTTATGAACCAAAAAGATTAATTTAAACTAAAAAAGAAAATTTGATTTTGAATTTAAAATTTTAGTATATACTTAAGTTTTCAGTTTCAGCAATTAATTTTCAGACGAAAAAATAACTAATTTTTAACAAAATAGTTAAGTTTTCAACCCAAGAATTTATATTTGAACCAAAAAGAATAATTTCCAACCAAATGATTGAATAGTTTGAATTGAATAGTTTGAATTGAATAGTTAAAAAATAGAATACTTAAATTATTACTAAATTTTATTGTTCATACATTTATTTTACACAATCTGCTACTCAAGGCGTTCACACACACCATCATGTTTTGATGGTTTATTTATTTTTTTGGTCGCCCGATATCACCCTTTGCATTTGCATGTTGCATTTGATTTCCTATCGTTAATCAACCATACTCGTCGTTTATCGGCCGTATCAGCGTCGTCGATTACTTTTTACGTGCATTTAATTATGACAATAAAGGATTGAACGTTATAATAGAATGTGAAACAAAGAACGTACGAGACGACGATTACTGTTTATCGCTTTGACATTTATGTTCCTGTTGTAAAGTGTTGCTTCACTTTTTTATTGTGTTGTTTAAAATAGTAAACACATTTATTTGACAAAACGAGAATAATAATATATTAAATTTTGGGTTTTACCATATAAGGCATTGTAAAAACTAGTAATTGATAGTTTTCTTCCGTAAAAAAATTTTGGTACGGGTATTATAAAAAGAGGGAATTACCGTCCTAAACTTTTTAAACTCGTTGAATTAAAAATAATTATCCACAATTTAAATATTCAGTTAGTTGGTTCGAATTTAAACTCTTTATTTATTGTACTTACATTGTAGGACTTGCAAATAAAAATGTTAATAGTTAAACAATAATAAATTCAAACGTTTAACTAATTCTAGATTTCAAATTCGAATTGCTTAAAATTGTAGTTAATATATATTTAAAAAACTAATAACTGTGATCCTTAGGATTCATCACCATAACGAAATTTTTTGATGGTAAGAAACTCCGCTCGAACACGTAAAACCCACCTCTAACTAATAAGTTCCAAAAAATTAAAGAAAAAGGATGCATTAAGCCGAAACTCGGTAATAAACGATTTTTCAAAATTCCGAAAAATCCAGGCTCGTCCATTTAATCAATTAAAAATTATTACCAAATAAATTCTTCAGATTGATCTATTAACAAGTAAATGGACTGAAAACTCGACACATTTTAAAATGTTGCACAATACAAATTAAAAATTTGCAATTCAATATCTTCCAAACAAACAAAAAAATTACATTCCAATTGAATATAATTTCAAGTTTCACGTTAATTTCTAGAATTTTTTCTTTCAAATTGTAAGATAAAATTCAATTAAAGTTTTCATTTAAAGGGCCTCCAATCATGTAATTTAAAATAGGATCACAGCAGTGCATCTTGTTTTTTTAATATAACTAATGCTAACTACATCATGTATAACTAACTAAAGAAAGCATTTCTAGTTCGAAATGTTTTGAAATATTTGAGCCCTATGTGCCGAATGTCGGGAGACTTTTCGTTTTGAATCGCTTAAAGAAGGTAGCTATCATTTTTTTAATTTATGATTCATCAGTACTTATTTTACCTACGGTTTTTTGGAATAACTAATATATTTTTTTGCATATGTCACACATCATCTCTGAAATTCACTGATTTAGAGCGGTTATTAACGGTTGGTCAGGATCGAAAAACCTGCTTTGCGATGGGCGAGCCATTAGGCTCGAATTCGTTACCCGCATCATTCCGTTAATCGATACGAATCAAAAAAATAGTCACGCTTGGTAATACCTAATATGTCTGCCCAAGTCTTAGTTACATGAGATTTGCGTCAAATTTATTGGCAAAGCTGCTATTCGGTGAAATGGAGAAAAATTTTAATCGATTTTTAAAGAAACGGTACAGTAGAATAATGTCATAAAAAATTGAGGTTAATACCCTTGATGATTTATAATCGAATAAAAACTTGAATTTTGCGTCGATATTGAATCATCCACAATAACAGAGCCATTTTTTATATAGCTTGATATTTTATTATACTGGATCCAATGTATATTTTTTAGTATTAGAGATAATGTTCCTTCAATTAAGAATTAATTATAAAATTATCATAATTTAGGAAGACTTTAAACCAGATCTGTTGCAGCTGCAATAGTCCGAGATTGTTTATCTATTTAGGTGCGTGTTTATTTCTCCTTACGTTGATTTCTACTTTACTGCGCTTTTTCTTTTTTGGTTATTTTTCTTTTTGGCGATAGAAACTGGTTTTCTCAATGCAGGGTTGATAGTTAATTCACGAAGGAACGCTGGATTTAATGGCAAAGTATCACTGTGCAACGCATTGAAATAAAAGGGATTCGAGGAGAGGAACTGGATTTCTTGTCTGTGTATTATTATTCCTTTGTTGGTACTTAATCGGCAATGTTCTCTTCTATTAGTCTTCCAATTCATTTAATTGGAAACAGTTTTTTTCTTAATGAATGTTTTGTTCTTTAACAGTGGTAGCTTCATTTAAAGCAGTAAAATATTTTGTTTACTAAAAAAAACTTATCAGGTAAATAAGGAAGAGGTTCAAAATTTGTGCGTTGAAGGATCTGAATTTGTTGATAATTTTTTCCTAATGAATTTCATATTTAGTCGTATTGTGTAGTCAACTAGGAGAAAACGTAACCTCTTGGGATCTTAAAGAAGCGTCATTAATATGGAATGAAAAGATATGCAGCTTGTTTACCCACACTCGAAAAAAGGTTTAAAAAATGTCTTCTTCGCAGAGTTTTTAAATTTTCCTGTGTATAAATTTGTTGTGCATTCCTGGAGGTGAGAAAAGTCTTCTCAATTTTTTCCAGATTTTAAGCAATCATTTTTTAAACGCTAATATCTATTACACTTGCCCATTTTTCCGAAAACAAAAATCTGAACGGCTGCGTAAATAGTAGAAGAATTTTTGCGAATGCTTTGAGAATTTTGCTTATCATGTGCAGTCTTTTTACATTCTGATTTATGAGAGTGTGATTAAATCTTGCAAATTTCTGATCTCCAATCGTCTATCTATTTGTACGTATATCTATGTGATTAGGGTGCTTCCATAACCCACGATGCTCGATTTTGGTTACTCTTTATCCCCCCCCCCCCATGTGGAAACCGTGGCTTTCTCTTCTACGCCTCCCTCCTATAGTGCTACTTGGCGAGACTAGTCACTCATTTGTGATTGTTTGGTGTTTGTTCCTGACGTTATTGTACCTTGCCATAAATTCTCCTAGTGTCTGTCGCTCGAGACCTTGCGACCGCGAGTATGGGGTGGTAGAGTTGTTTTTATGGTGGCTCGCTCGGTTGGTCATCAGTTCGAGTTCCGACCTGTGAAGTTTGCAATCTTAATGCTTGATCTAACTCAAAGTATTCTGACTTGAAGTAAGTTAATCTTAAACTAAGTCTAGTGCGTTTGTCTTTTCGAATTATTAGTCTTGATCATTATAAAACGAAGCAACATTGCAGGTTTAGTCGGCATTAAAGGTAGCAAGGGTGAAATGGTATATAATACAAACAGAATACTAGATGGTCTGGGACACTCTTCTAAGAAATTATTGGAAGGTGAAGCTATAGGGTAGCACAAATGCGACAAAGAAAAATAAAATTAAGACCTGAACGAAATATTAGGCTGCTGGTATAGAAGTTAATGATGCTGAAATGCTTAAATATGGTGGCGAATATATATGTGACATACTGTGCGAGTTGATCAGTTTATGTATCGAAATGGGAGAAGTTCCAGATGACTGGAAAAAGGCGATTATCATCTTAATATACAAAGTAAAGGGAGAAAAAAGCAACTGCAATAATAGATTATACATTATTATGATTTTTATTAGATTTATGCCAGAGGTGTTTTGAGAACAGTCTTCAAAGTTCAACTGAAAAACAATTTCAGTTCCAATTTATTAAACAGGTACATTGAGTCCTAGGCTTACTGCCTTCTGTGGAGGATGTTTCAATTTTAAAGTCACATCCTATCACAAAAAAGAGGTTGTGTTTATGGGGAAAAGAGCTTCTTGAAATCTGAAGCCACATTCTATCTTCATCTATTGTTTGGATTGGTATTCACCGCCTGTAATTTATAGGATCGAGATCAAAGGTGCCAACCGCAGACTGACGGAGTTTGCGCTTGGCATTCAGATGCGTTCAGCTTATTTTTGCTGGCAGCTCTGATCTTTGATCGATATACATTATACATATCCAGAGAGAAAGAGAGAGGGGGAGGGAGGGGAGAGAAAGAGTGCTGCGAATTGACAATTTTCGCGCCACGGTATATGCATACAGTAAACGTATTCATCATTATCGGTGTGATTTGTTTATAGTGGAAAAAATACGTTGATGGATTTGGAATAATCTGGACTAGTAATATCATCGATGGGAACTTACAGGTATTCAGAGACACTGTGGCTAAATTCTGTTTTGAATAATTAAGGTTATATTCCGTGTATTAAGAAATATTCGCTTTGACCTTCATTTTGTACAGTATTGCAAAATGATGAATGTACGAGGTAAAAGTATCCGACCTGCATGTTTATCTCCGCGATGGCATTACCGGTGCCCTTTGAGAGAAATTTCCAATCTTGGAAAAAGCCAAAAGTAACAGGGGGCTAAAACGGGAACGTGCGGAAGCTGTTAAAGTCGTGTAATCTTGTGTTTTGCCAAAAACTGTTGCATAAGGTTCGATGCATACAAGAAGCAATCTTTTCAGAACCTTCACTTGGCCGTTGCGGGCCTGCCAGAGTGAGGGTCACTTTACACTAAAGTATGACCACTTCTAAATTGCCGAAACCACTCTTTAGTTTAAACATTTCTCCTAGACTCATCGCCATATACTTCACTACTCATAACGATGGGTTCCAAACATCAATATCAAAATTTTTAGTAAAAATTTAATCCATACTGATTGATGGGTGTGTTCCCTCATCCTGAAATGCAACGCGCATGTGTTTAAACGTTTACGCAATTGTGTACAACAGTCGTCTAAAGATTCGCAGGTCCATGCCACTTAGTAAGGGGCTTTAGAGAGGTCATCTGTAAACGGTAAATGTCTGCTTCTGATGATAGCACAACTAGGTATAAAGTTAGAGCACGTGGTGGGATACTTTGGGACAGACCTCGTATTCCATGCATTAAGAAATAATTTCTTTGGCATTAATTTTTGAAAGACAAATATTTATTTTCAAAATGTATCCTTACCTGATAATGTACACCGGGGCATACCCGTGCAGATTATTCAAAAATTCAACTTTAATAGAAACGTTTTCGACATATTGAGCTGTGACCATATTAAATCTGAGAGAAACATGAGCTTTCTCATTTTTCATAGTAATAACGATATTGATCTAATTATTTTGGGTTGTCCATTGTCAAAAATACTTGATACTTGTACCCCAAAGCATCATCATACGACTTAGAAAGTCGATGATGCGTGGAGAGATTTGGTTCATTTGTAAGACTTCAAGCAGATAGGCATGTGGTATGGCAGGAAACACTTGCTTGTAGCGGATGTTTTCCATGCCCAAGTTTCTTTGATGTTTACGTGCTCACTTCATGGCAGTTGCGTCTATGGTTACTAAATCTTTGCTGCCGCGCTAGTATTTTTAACATACTTTCCATTTTTCTCTATGAATGTCATTCTCGTCCTAAGGCATTAATAAGTTGATTTAAGGTAGCCTATTGGTCTAAATACAGATGAATTTTAAGCGTCTGGTTTTTTGGGTAACATGTATGTCGTACCTGTGAGCGTAAAACCTGTCATCAGATATTGATTTTGAATGATATTCTAAATACAGTTTGCCAATGCAGGTTTCACACTCGTCAGATACTTGTACCAGAAATTGTGCACCATGTCCGGATGTGGAGTTTTCTAGTTACTTGCCCATAGTTCGTTTTTCACTAAATATCCGTCCAGTAGTTGGTCATATCTTCCAATTAAGGGATTTCGGTGTCTTGCTGCTTATTTTCTTTTGCATGCAGTGTGTGGTAGAACCTTCTTTCATCTGCCTGAAAGCTTAGATATTGCTACCTTCCCGCACTACTTTTCTTGTACCGATACAGTCTAGCAATAAGAACGTTAAGTCTCTGCTTTTAGCAGTCTATAATCTCATCCATTATTGATTTTGTCAATGTCGATGCACCGAGGCTGGATAATTCTAGTAACATTTCTGGTTCTATTTCCCTTCTTATATTGAGCAATTCGACCTAATTTCCACTTTACTTTGCTGACAATCATATCCAAGCTGATTTTCCACTGTAGATCTCGTTTTCTTCCTGGAGCAAAGACTGCATTTATAGGCATAGTTCTGTGGCTCAAAATCTAATGGCTGCCACAGCTGCACAATACACAAGAGTTTGCAACTTTAACGCAGTTATATGTGCGTTCAAATACATAGGTAAAGCCTTTCAATTTAGAAGTTCTATTAATGCATACAGGTCGCTTGTGATGTACATCTTAGGCAGAGAATACCTTTGTGTTGGTTCTGCATTTCTGAACTCAAGTAAAGCACGATCAAAATTCTTTTCAAGGTGCAGCAGTTTTTCTGGATATTTTTATCTGCCTACTTTTTACTGCCAACAAATAAATGCGCATAACGTATTGGATAATCATCAGGTTGAGCAAGAACGTCAGGTGCCGCGCTCCCTCTTGTGATGCAGCTTCCTTTAACTGATGTTCATTATCGACGTTTTTGCACGCCAAATCAGCCTGTCTTTTATTCTCCATTGCTCAGTCTTCTGAGGAAAAAGATAATTTCTGATGTTCTTTACCTTGACAATAAGTTTTCTAACTAAGACTTCTTGTATGTGTGGGTGACTTGCAGCAAATTTTGTCCTGAATTTGTATCCTTTTTCGCTTTTGCTTTTAAACTTCGCACTTTCATAATAGAGTCGCACCAATTCTTCTTTTATTGTGGTATCCCACTGAATGCTCTTCCGCGGTATATATGTTGAGGTGGTTGACTGCTATTTGCTAACGCTAGCCAAATCATCATCAACAAACAAGATTGGTTATAAAGAGTTCTCTCAACTCTGCAAACATGATCAGGGCATTCGACACATATGTCATTCCTGCCATCACGTACTTCTTTGAGCTCATTGAATGGTTGAGTTGAATATCGACCTTGAAAATTTGTACAGGACCATCCGCGTTGAAATGAAAAAGCACCTAATGTACCACAATGATTCGGCGATACAGAAGAGGTAGGTGCGTTGTAGATGCCAGGAAACTGTAGAAGTCACAAGTTATATAGTTGCGAGACTATTTTAACAGCAAGCGAGATGTTGCGCTTTACAACACGGACCTCGATTAAACGCCGTTGAATTTACCCTCACAGAGGAATTCTTGAACCGCAGTCCGGGGTCAGTAGATTGGTAGCAGCTAAGAAGAGGGATTTATTAAAAACCTATCGCGTTATACAAAACTTCGTAAATCATCAGGAAGCAGGCCACTAAATACTTATGGAGTGGCAGGTGGTAGCTCTAAAAAATATCCAGATGCGATAAATGTCATCTTCAACGCTTTTGGTGGTCGAATAAGGGCAGCAGAAGGGAAATATAAACTCCAAACCACACCACTAATTTTGTACTTACTGCAACAACATCGTAAAAGATTTCAAACATCATATTAAACTCATTCATACCATCTTCAACTCATCAGGCACTTTATTTAGTCTGTGACTGATGATGAAAAACTCGGTTCACCCGAGAGCGGGTTACAGCATAAACTGCTTTGCAACATAACACTTGTTGCGCTGTAACCATCTTATTTAAAAGGTTTTATTTTATTATTCCTTTTTTACAATTATTTCCTTATAACAAAAAATGGTTAGTTGGGGTGATACAGTTTAAAGTTGGGGTTTACATGAAAATTCGAATTTACACATGGTGGCTTAGAAACAGCTACATCTTCTTGGACAGTGTAGTTTTGACATTCTTATCCTAATGAGAAGGTAAAGGATTTATATCAAATTTCACTTTGTTGGTTTTCATCAAATCTCTACGTTTTGAGACCCACTGAGACAGAAAAAATTATTTTTACAAAGGTGAAAGGTCTCGACTGTCTGTATTCTGTATTCTGTAGGCACGATACCTTTCGAAAGATTGATCAGATTGGATTCTGCTTTGAAACAATTTTTAAGGCCTAAAATAAAAGAACGAGTTCATAAAAAATCAGTTATTTTGGATGAAAATTTAAAAAGTGAGCGCATTTTCAAAATATTTGAGACTAATTTTTTCAAGATTTAAAAATTATATCTACAGCTATTTATAGTACTTGGGAACATGGGCAATGTATGCTTATGACTGTTTTCGATAAAATGAAAATTATCAGAGTTATAGCATTTTCAAAATCCAAAAAAACAAACAAAAATGAACATTTTATGCTAAACAACGCATGATATAAAAAGTCAGGAGAAGAAAAACATTTGTTTTCCAAAGCCCGACAAGATTATTATAAAAAATTTTGAATTTTGTCGAAAATTTGAAAATTCAAATTTTGACCATGCAAAAAATAATGAAAAATAAAAAATTCCATTTTGTGGCCCATCTATGCCAGATGCGAAAAAAATGAATGAACTAAAATTGCGCGCCCTGAAAAGATCTACAAATTTGTCTTTAATCACTTTTCTGTAGGATGCATAGTTTTTGTTTTAGCCGTAAAGAACAACATTAAAAATAGAAAATTAAAGTTTTGGACTAGCGACACAAGCTATGAAAAAAGTAATTAGACAAAAGTTGCTCTTGCAAAAAATAACGAAAACTCATTCAAATTCGTCATGAATAATTGTTGATAGGACACGCAGTTTTTATTTTAATCGTGAAAAATAACATTTAAAGTTAAAAAGTTAAATTTTTCGAAAAACGATACAAGTTACGAACTAAACTGAACAGACTAAAGTTGTCCACCCCAAAAAGATCTATAAATTTTTTAATAATCATTTTTAGATAGGACGATTAGATTTTCTTTCAATCGTAACGAATAAGATTAAAAATTTTAAAAATTAATTTTCGCAAAACGAAACAAGAAACAAACAAAATTAAAAGACAAAAGTTTTTACACCAAAAAATATCTACATATTTGTTATAAACTACACTAACATTTTATTTCCCAACATTATTTGCCTAATTACATATACATTGAATATAAACAAATTAAATTTACGGAAAAATGATATAAGTTGTAGCAAAATGTTTAATAATAATTTTTATCTTAATAGAATGCGCATTTTTTAATGATAAAAATGAAACAGTAAAAATGGTTTTGTTTCAATACTGATGCATATCATGAGTGGTAATAATATACATTTATTGAAATGATATACATTTTTTAGGATATCTAAGAATAAAATTATTTCAATACGAGAAACAAATATTAAAGTAATCAATAAAAAGAGATTTGTACTTTATTTTGCAATATCTGAATAAACAGACCCAGACCGAGATACAGAAATAAATATAATGTACATTTGATATAATAGAGTTGAACATAACGTAGAAAATGTTTCATTTTAAACGAAATCAAGTGCGAAGCATAAGATGCGTGATAAGAATGTGTTCGTTAAAGCCGAAGGAGCTTTAACGAAAGAGAATTCACAATCACCAAATGACATTTTTAAATGCTTTTGGACCTTTAATTTTAAAAGGCTTGCGCACAAATGTAGGGAAAATAGAAAGACCAGGCGCGTGGCGCGAGGTGAGTGCATTATCGAGCGCGAAGCGCGAGACAAATATATTTTTGAACTTTCCTCGAAATTTATTTTATAACTTCCTACGTTACGAAGAATTTCATAGCACTTTAAGTTTTCGTTTTTTATGTGCAAATTATAGATTCACGTACGCATCTAAATTTATCAGCATGATGTTCATTTTTCAGCTGTTTTCTATAAAGTCTTTGCGACCAAATTTGCATTTAAACCATCTTAAATGGTTCAAACAATTGATTTTATTTTTATTTAAAAATAAAATTTGCTTGACCAAAATATATTTTTTCGAAATTTATGATATTGGCTTTTAGCGACCGAAAATTAGTAATTATAGCTATAATATTATCAGTTCAAATAAGCAAGTTTCATTGCTGAGGTATACGGTTTATTCGTGTTTCTCTAAGGATTTAAAAAAGAAGTAAAGTCGTTCTGGTTAGGTGTATTAATATTAACTGTTTTGCATTTATTTAAAACAGCTACGATTAAATTTTAAATATTGCAGTGTCATTCACAAGAAATTTTATATTGTTCAATTTTGAAATCTCATAGTTGGAAATATTCAGCTTCGAATATTTTAACATTTTCAATCGTTAAATTCTAAAAGCATCTTCTCAGAATTTTTTTCTTTTTAGTGTAATACTGCTATAAAGTTTTTCATTTTTTTCACCTAAATTAAAATTTTAATGTTTACGTCAAGCCCTTTAGCAAGATTCTTTTTCATATTTTTCTTAATTTGCCCCTGCTCTCATGTACTTGAAATTTCGAACGTTTAAATGAACGAAATATTTTGCCCTATTTCTATTTTGCCCATAAATAGAATTCTAACTGTAACTTAAAATATGCATTATAATTTTTTTCCCATAATAAATTATGTTCAATATTACTATTTTCAATATTATTATTTCAATATTACTTTTTCTATGAGTGTTTATTGTTTGTGTAAGTAATTTAACATTTTTAAATTGCAAGTTTTAACCGTACAACTTTATTAATTAGATTATTTTAAATTAATAGTATTTGAAATTCATAAATTATTAATTGAAACATTACAAATTTAATACTTTAATACTGAAAAATAGAAAAGGTATAAATCGTAGGCCTTCAAAATTTTATAATTGGAGATTAAATCGTTACAAAATAAACTATGTAAAAAGCAAATAAAGAAACTTGAACGTATAGAGATGCAGAGCGTTCAAAATCAAATAATTTGTGATTTAATCTTTGGAAATGCTAAATTATCAACTTAAATGTCGTAATACAGCGCAAACTCCAAATAAGACCGCGCTCGGGCTTGTAGGGTAAATCATTCCAAGAAATGAGTTACTCCATCCTGCGGTCCGAAATTTTCACGAAAAATTCTCGGCGCCATCTTCAAATAGGACCGCTTGTACTCGATAAATTTTACGTGCAAAGTATGGCAATCTTACATAATTTCCATTGTTCTAACTCCGTTTTTTTATACGGAATTCCTGTAATACAAATACATTGACTCGAATTTTTATATATATCTAGTCAAATTTTTGTTTAAACAGGACACTGTTAGACATATCTGTAAAAAAACTAAATACAAATATATACGAAGTCATTTGCATAAACGGTATTTAAAATTTAATATACAGTTTATATTAAATTTAATATATAGGTCGGAATAGCAGCGTCCTTGAAAACTAAGAGTGTTTTAATTTCTTTGAATCTTGTCCAATATTCGCAATTAAAATATTATATTAAAAATATTATTATAATATTATTAATTAAATATTAACTATATATAGTATGTTCGCCTTGGTAAACTTAACTGACAAATATATAGATATTAATAAGTGTTAACAATAGATTAATTAAATTGATTACAATCATTCGAAATTTGTATTACGATACTATTATTCAAAGCTTAAATTAGAATCAAAACGCATTTTTTACGTGCGGTCCTATTCAGAGGTTTGCCCCCGATTCTACGATGCGCTAAGTAGTAGGGGTACCTTTCTAACGAAGATTAGGAGAAGCGGTGTTATTTCGAAAGGGCGTATTCCGAGGTTGCACTGTAGTTAAATAATCTATATTGGAAACGTTAAAAAAAGGTTAACCTCAAGTTCCAGTATTAAAAAAATATATTTATTTTTAAAAATGTGACTATTTAATACTGAAAATTTTTTTAATTCTGAACTATTTTTTTTTTAATTTCCGAAGTAATTTCCGAGTGAAATATTGAAAATTGAATAATTTGAAATTAAAACTGCTTGGGTTTAAATACATTTTTAATTTAAATATTTAAAATTGTATGAAGTTATATATTCAAATCAAATTTTGATGCCTTCCATTATCCATTATTCAATTTGGTAGCGTTAACTTCAAGCGTTAACTAAAAATGGTTGAATGTTACGAAACATTTAAATTTCAAATTATACATTTTTATTGTTCATCATACGTTTCTTGACCATGAAATATTTATTATTAATTTTAGATGTTAATTTTGTTTTTGTCTACTGGTTTTAATCAATATTATTAAAATATTGATAAAACTTAACATTTTGAAAAAATGTCTCTATCTTCGCTGGGATCTGAACCCAGGACCTTTAACCGAATTTAAGTATTTTAAGTTGTGACGTCACCTCGTAAGATGCCTGCTCGCCGAGGGTCAAGCAATAATACCAATTGAGGAAGACGGGGTTAGTGACGCTTTCAGAGACCATTTTATGGGTCAATCCAAAAATGAAGCGATAGGACACCACAACGGCGATGTACAACACAATGCGTTAGAAAACTCTATTGAAAAAGTCTGTGTG
>JAAAKG020051304.1:0-18361 GCA_010014905.2 Druon quercuslanigerum
GGAATTAAATAAACTCAAAATATGACCACTTTTGCGGAATAGAAAACATTTCTTTGAGGTGTGCCTACCGGTACAATAAGAAGGAATTAAATATATTGAAAACAGGTTTTTTTGGGAATAAGAAACTATGCGGTGGTCGCTATGGGTATAGAAGGAAATTAGTTTTCGAGATATCCTATTCTTATAACGGCATTTTTGACAGATGGAAAAATCGCACATTCAAAAACAATAGAATAATCTTCATTTTTACGCTGATATCTGAAAATATTAATTATTCTGAATGCAGCATATGCAATATATTTAATCCCTTCTAATTTTATCGGTAGGCACACCTCAAAGAGATGTTTTCTATTCCGCAAAAGTAGTTTCATTTTGAGTTTATTTAATTTCTTCTAATCAGTTCACAAAATATGTGTAATAATTTGTTTTACTTCCTTAATGTAGAATATAAGTTTTGAAATTTTAATTCTAATGAATTCAAGTATGCCTTTCTACAGTTAAAATTATTTTAATTTACACGTTTGAAATTTATATTTGTGTTAAAGTATTTTATAAGCAATAAGCGAAATAGACGGTTCAATTTTAAAACTAGTCATACAGTAAGAAACGTTACTAGCAGTTAATATTAAATATAATAATAAAAACATGTTAGCATAATTCCTATTGACTTTTCCTTTATCACAGACAAATTACAATTTATACAAAATATTTATTAATGAATTAACAACCCATAAATTTCAATTCAATCTAGCGTTTTCAAAGTAAAATTATTTGTAGCTTTTCTATTCCTTCTTTTACATTGTTCTACATTTTAATTTTTTTAATACGCTTTCGTTACATTTTGCTAAGTCGATTGAGTGGAATAAGGTAAGCACTATTTTGCACTATTTTCCCCCTTTGGGGGATTTTTAGAGGCAGGAAAAATCGCATATTCATGGGAATACAAATTCTTAATTATTCTGAATGCAACTCTTGTTACCCGAACATTGCTGCGATAGATATGAAAAGTTAACGAACGTAAAAGCAATTTTAAAATCTTAAAATGGAATTTTTTGTACAAAAACTGTGATAATAAGTGGCTAATACATTATTTGTCCGATTAAAACTAAAAATACATATGTAAATATCCTCTAACGTCCAAAAAAAGCAATATACCCGGTAAGAAGAGATGGACAGAAAAAAATTTATATTTCAGATTTAAACAAAAGAGTGAGCATTATTAATTTTTTTTCTAGAGTACTAATTTTCAATCGGGAGAAGTGCCCAACGAATTAATAGGTTTATCTTCTAAAACAATTCTTTTCTATTTTCTTCAAGATTGACACTTGTATTGTATTCCATGCTAAATCCGATCATTCGACATACCTCTCATGGTTATTTTTTATTCCATTTTTACATGCTTCATTTTCGATTATATAAAGTCCTTTTAATTTGGCCACAAAATATGTACACATACGTAGTTTCTATTCGTTTTTGCGGAATATAAGTTTGGAAATTTCAATTTCTTTTTGTGTGCTATGACAGGGGTGTAATAAATTAATTTCATAACGCTGCATAAGTTAAAAAATATATTTATGTTCAAAAAGGAATTATAAAAATATTCTTTGACAATGGTACAAATTATTTCTATTACCATAATTATTATATATCTACAACTAAAATTCATTTGAATCGATTCAAAGGAATAGGTTTTGTGCCTTCAAACTGACATTCTTCGCTTTCTTTCTATTCTTTCTTCTACATTCCTTCATTTTTTTAATTCCTCTTAATAAGCTTCCATTAAATTTTTCTAAGTCGATTAAAAAGAATAGATTTTGCTTTTTTATACTCTTTGATGAAACTTTTGACAGAGAAAAATTCGCGTGATAGTGGGAATACAGATTCTAAATTTTCTGAATTCTTCTCTTCTTACCGGGTTGGATGAATAAAGAAGCAACAGAGGTAGCTTACAACTCCATTGGACAAGAGTTTATTTACAATTTTTACAACGTTTCCAAAACACATTATTTTTATCCTCAGGGGACCTCATTGGTAGCAATTTATATTATAGAAAAGGTGTAAAAATAGAATAAACTTATTAAACTTTTAAAATGAGATAAAAATTAAAAAAGAGTAATAAAAACTTACGATTTAAAAAGGAAATTTCACTAATGTCATTTTTGGGGTAAAATTATTGTAATCCAAATTATATTGGAATGAATTAGAAAAACAGGAGAATTATTATTCATTAATTTATTATGTAGAAGTTATGTAAAGAATTATTCATATTTGTAATAGATATAAGTAAAATTTTAAGTATTTAGAAGGTTAAGTTTCATAAGTAAAAAGTTATAATCACCGTATTTAAATTTCCAAAAACATTTTTATGGTGTAGAATAGTTTTTATAAGACATACAAAATTTGATGAAAATAAGTAATTTATAATGGTTAAAGGTAACATATTAATAATTATTATGAAAGCAGGCTGTGGTTGCATCTTGCTCCCATAAGAATGACTACAAAGTGACTGTCAACATTATAGACTAACCTATCATAAAATGATTCAGAAGAAAAGGCGCCAATTTGAAAACAGATTTTATTATGTAATAATAGATAACGTGCTGAAATTGTTAAGAATGTACAATAAATCGAAATAGTTTTACTTAATGAATATAACAGTAATTTTTTTTTAAAAAAGAAAGAAAATTAATTGATAGTAATATTGTGAAAATTCGACAGAAAAAATTGTCGAATTACTTTCTTGATGTAAGACTTTAATATCATCCCATATAAGAAAACGAGTAAAATTATCATTAAGATTTCTATTTAAACCTTTATCATTAACGAATAATAATTTGGTATAATAGAATCAGTGACAGACGTAATAAAGTCAAAACACGATAGAACCTTGTTTTTAAGATACAGCATGTACTTGGTTCAAATATAGGGAGCCTTTTATCTTTGAATGATTCCATGTCAAGTAAATGTGAAAACTTTCAAAGTTTAATTTGTAAAAGTTCTTTCGTTAGTATATCAGAAATAATTTTCACAGAAGATAAGTTTTTCACATTGATGCAACCCTTAAGATGTTTCGGACATGATAATATCTAATATTTATATGCTTAGTTTTAGGATGATACATGCTGTTGCCAGCCAAGCATCGGGCTCCAGTGTTGTTATTAGCCAGTGGGATATTAGATTATTTCCTGAAACCAAGTTCCAGAAGGAATTCATGCTTCTTTGGTAGCATTGGTAAAAGCCATATATTCCGCTCCAGTTAGGTATAGTGCAACAGCAGGTTGTTTTCTTGCTTCCTAAAGTTACTGCAGCACGACATTAATATAAAAGTGAACGTTGTATATGATCGTATTTCCACAATGCAGCTAGCTTAATCAAGTTCTACATGAATAACGAACTTCGAGGATATATTCTCTAACGTCATTCGAATTCTTCTTCTAAGCTAATTGCATGTCAATGTCTCCTTTATGATAATGAAGAACTCGTTTCACTAAAATATTTTTCCTAATAACATTTCTTAAATTGACCCAATCTGTTAACAACGAATGATATATCTTGGCGAGTATCGACTCGTAGGTAGTTTATTGCTCCCATAAGTTCTTGATGAAAGAGTCATCTTCTTGCCTTTTGTTAGTATGACTTTTTGATCACTGGTTTTTTGATGGAATTTGAATCATTCATGTTGGAACGATACAGTACATCGGTATGTAGCCTCTTTGAGATGTATTCAGGTCAATCTTTCCTTATTAAATCTCAATGCCTAGGCAACAGTGGGCTTCTCTATGGACTTTTACGTCAAAAGCTTCCGTTAAATTTTTATGTATTAATTTAATTTTGGATAGGCTTTTATAGGCGATGAGGATATCCTCCAAATAGATAAGAAAGAGTATAATTTCACCAGCTCGTTGCATAAAATATACACAAGGATCAGCATCTATGGGTTGGAATTCAATAATCTGAACATGTGCATCAAAGCTGTTATGCCATTCTTTAGCAGGTTTTAAACAATAGAGGTCTCTTTGCAATGAAAATAACTTACAACCTCTTTGAAAATCTTTCTTTTGCATTTTCTCCAAGTTGATTGCCTTTGTCTCATTCGCAGACAAGAAGATAGAATTAGAAGTCGTAGATGAGAGTCTTACGTTTATGATTGAAATTTTGGATAGGGGATACTTGACAAATCGATTTGAACTTGCTTAAGAGAAAAATTGTTATTGTAAGTATTGATAAGTATATAGAATTTCTCTTGAAAACAATTATATTATTAATTTATGGTTCCGGCTTTTTCAATGTAGTCGAACCTTTAAAAACTATGTACCCCACTAGCAGAGCCTACCATTTTCAGGAAATAACTATATGGGTTGGATTCAGCAGTTGATATCTGCTAAGGATCAACATTTTACAAACAATATAACTTATCATTTTATAATAAATTATTTTAATTAAAAATTTTGAACCTTTGATTCTCATCTAATACAGATAACATTTTCTATAATACGATTGAAACTTGTCATTTTCTATTGGTTAGGGAAAAGTCAAGAATTTAAAAGAAATCTTGCAAAAGTCCGAAAATTTCAATAAGAGGAGCTTTAAATAAATGCTATTAAAAAACATTAAAAATTTTAATTCAAAATCTGTTTTAGTCCGTCTAAAAAATATTGTATGTTGAAAATTTTACAAAATTAGAATTATGGTCTTTGAATATTAGTCGTCAGGCCAAATGAAAAATTGGTCATGCCTTTCTATATTTTATGTATTCAGTTTCTACCTCTTGCTGATTACATTTTTAGTAAAAAATTGTATTATTTGTTTAAAAATTTAGAAATTTGGTTAAAAAGTTACTCTATTGTACTGAAAATATAACGTTTTTATTAAAATTATTTTTTTGTTTCAAAGTTCGCATTCTGGTATTAAAAATTGACTAAAATCTTTCTTGGTAGAAATTTCTTGGAAATTCAACGTTTTTTTAAATTCTTCTTCTTGATTTAAAAACTCCTCTATTTTAACATCATTTTTATCTGTTTGGAATAAAAATGCAACTTTTTAGTAGAAAATAAATCTATCTCTGTTTTATGAGTTCGCCTATTTTATTGAAAAATTATCTTGTTTGGTTTAAATATGATCTGGTTGATTAAAGCTTAAACCACTTTGTTAAAAAATGATTTTTTTTATTCAAGGTTCATAACTTCAATGAAATAATGATATTTTTGGATAAAACTTTATCTTTTAAATAAAAAATTGAACTATTTGTGCAAAAAGTTGAATTAATTTGTTATAAAAATGTTGTAAAAAAAGTTCATGTCTGCGATAAAAAATTAATCTTTTTTAGTTTAAAATTTAAATCTTTGTTTTAAGAATTCATATATTTTGTTTAAAAAATAGTCTTTTACTTTCAAGATTGAAATTCGCTGTTACGAATTGTTTTTTTTCTTCTTGGTTAAACTATCAACGTTTTTTGATGCCGGTTTAATTCTTTTTGTTTGAAAATACGACTCTTTAGTTAAAAATTTAACTATTTTGTTGAAAATTAATTTTTTTGCTTTGAAAATTTAAGTTTCGTACATAAAATTCTTTTTTTTGCTTGAGAGTTCAATAAAGCGCACAGACTTATTTCACTTATTGTAGTTAAAATCAATCTTTATGTTTGACAATTAATCTTTTCCAGTTTTGGTTGAAAATTGATATTTTTCAGTGAAACATTCAACTCTTTGTCTGAAAAATCACGTATTTTGTTAAGAATTGGTCTTTCTGGTTAAAAATGTAACAATTTTGTTGAAAATTTGTTTATTCTTTTGGTTGATAACTCTTTTTTGTAAAACCTTCATTTAATTTAAAAGCTCAATAATTTTGTTGAAAATTTAATTATTTTATTAAAATATCAAGTGTTTTATTAAAAGTTTATCTTTTTCACTCGAAATTTAAATTGTTTGGATGAAAATTCGTGTATTTGGATAATAATTTTGTCCTTTTTGAATACAAATTTGTAATTCTTGTTGTAAATTTAACTGTCTTCTAAAAATATAAAATTATTTGGTTAAAAAATTAGGTAAAATTCTATATTTTTGGTTGACAGTAAATTATTTTGTTAAAAATTGAACTACTTTCTTCAAAGTTATATTTTTATGATCGAAAAATTTAACTTATTGTTTTAAAGCTTCTCCTTTTAGATTGAATATTTATCTTTTCTGATGTGAAGACCACTGTTTGGGTCAAATAAATAAATTTGAAATGTCTAAATTTTATTTCAAAATGTTATTATTTTATTCCGCTTAAAAAAAATGCTGCGCAAGAAATGTTACAAGATTAAAATTCTGGTCTTTAAATATTAATAATCA
The DNA here is from genome assembly GCA_010014905.2 of Druon quercuslanigerum. Classification (NCBI taxonomy): domain Eukaryota; kingdom Metazoa; phylum Arthropoda; class Insecta; order Hymenoptera; family Cynipidae; genus Druon; species Druon quercuslanigerum. The sequence goes on from JAAAKG020051304.1 coordinate 6,333, forward strand.
GGGAAAAATCATGTAAAAGTCTGGAAATTTTGGAAAAATAAAATTTTTCAGTCACTCTGTTTACTTAACCGAACTTTAATATTAAATACTGTTTTAAATAAAATTGAAAAGACTGTGACTAGAAATCTATAAGGTGATTTTAAGACTACCCTGAACGAGTTTCAGAATAAAAAAATAACAATACTAACAATTACTAAGTAATATTATATTCCAGCACTGAATTTTATAATCAGCCTTATAGTACAGGTGCTCATGACCCTGGCACTTGGTGCGACTATAAACATTCAATTAAAAAATAAATAAATAAATAAGTTTCAGTGAGGCAAAATATATTGCCATACAACGTTCTTTGAGCCAATGCTTCAAATAACAATCCAATACCATAGTCACCCTCACCACCCTGAAACTTTCTATAAGCGAGAGCCATGTACGAGAGCATAAAAATCCTACTAGTGACAGTGTCGTAAAATTCGAAAATGAAGTAGGACTTCTGTGACAATATCGAGGTGGAGATACGAGTTTGGCACAATTTTGAGTAATTGTGGAGAGAGAGATGAAAAGCAAAATAAGCAAGGAGAGTTCAGGATGGAGTCTGATTGTTTTTGAATTATATATATGTGTAGAGGTCAATGGCACCCTCAAGGGGGCAAAATGGCGTAGGACACCAACAAGTGTATAACTTTAACGCAATTCAATTTTTTTTCACAAGTAATTTATTTTCAAGCTATTACTTAACTCTATCAAATCATTAAAGCTACTTCGTACAAGAAGCAACCACCTTCGAGTGAAACCCTTGTCAGGATTGTGCGGCGCATCCTCAAAACTGAAAATATTGACATACGCGTTGCTTAAAGTTGCTTACCTTTTTTATTTCTAAATTTAAAAAAATGCAAGGAATTAATTTCAAGCTGTTAATTAACCACTATTATACCTAATTATCGCGGACTTAATTTTTGTCTTGAATTTAATAATTATTATTTTTTATTAATATACAAATAGTTCTTATTTCCACCAAGTAGTTAAATTATATGTAGTTTATATGTATATATGTGGTTATATGTATCACACAAATCAATATTATATATAACACTTTACACTGTTCATAAACTATGCATAATCTTTTCGCCTGGGTACAACAAACAAAAATTTTTTGCCAAAAAAAATTAATTTTCAAGAAGAGGCATTCGCAACATAAATGCATTATTGAAATTTTTATTTAAAAAAATACTTTTAATCATAAAAAAATTATTTTCTACAAAACTGCTGAATTTTCCACTAAACTCATGAAAATTTATTCAACATTTTTATAAGAAAGCTGTTTAACTGTAAACCAAAGAGTTGCATTTCTTTAAAAAAATTTATTTTCTACTAAATGAGGACAAATTTTCAACACATTGCACCAGTTTTCAACAAAATAGTTTAATTTGAAAATAGAATGTCAATTATCAACCAAAAATTGGATATTAAAATTTTTATTTGAAAACATAATTTTTAATTTTTAAAAAACAGTTTTCTACGAATCAGTTACATTTTGTACCAAATTGTTTAATTTTCAAGACAAAGAGACGAATTTTCTACAAAAAAGTTGGATTTAAAAAAAACTGTTGAATTTTCAACTAACTTAGAACATGTTCACTTTAAAAAATCAATGTTGAACAGAACAACTAATTTTTTTCAAATTAGTTCAACATTCAACCAAAGATATTATTTTTTCACTAAAATCATGAATTTTCAACAACAAAATTAATTTTTAAGAAATTTGTTCGACTTTGAACCAAAGAGTTTAGTTTTTATCCAAACAAAAAGTATCTTCGAAAAATGTAATATGTATTTGTTATTTAAAAAAGAGTCGTTTTAAATTAAAACCAGTTGAATTTAACCAAAAAGGCAAATTCCTAAGAAATATTTAGACCGTTGACTAAATCAGGTTAAATTTCAGCCAAATAGTTGCAGTTCTATACACAAAATTACTTTTGCCAAAAAAGACGAATTCTCAACATAACACATAAACTCTTTAAAAATTATTTTAATCTTTAACCAGGAGGATCAGCTTTCTACTAAACAAGATAATTTCTCAACAAAAATCATAAATTTGTATCCGAATAGTTGAATTTTGACCAAGAAGATTAATTATTTACAACAAAAAAAAACAAATTTTCAATAAATTATATCTATTTCAACCAAATAGTTGAATTTGGAATATAAAGAGATCAACTATTGACCAAAAATAGTATATTTATTTTTTATTAAAAAAAATGATTTTCAATTAAAATATAATTTTTTACAAAATATTTATATTTTCTACTGAATTGTTTAATATTCAAGACAAAGAGACCATTTTTCTAAAAAAAGTTTGAATTTTTATATAACTAATTAAATGTTCATTAAAAAAATTGATGTTTAGAAAATACTAATTTTTGTCAAAGTAGTTCAATATTTATCTAAAAATATGAATTTTACAATAAAATTATCAATGTTCAACGAAAACAATATTTTTTAAGAAAGCTGCTTAACTTTGAACCAAATGGCTGAATTTTCAACCAAACAAAATCATTTTAAAAAATGCAATGTTTGCTATTTCAACAACAACATTTTTATGTAAAAACACTTAGTTTTAACCAAAAAAGACGAATTTAAAACAAAATACTTGGATTTTCAACTAAGCCAGATTATGTCTTAACCAGTTGTATTTAAATTTTAAAAAATGTATTTTTTGTCATAAAAGACGAATTTTTAACATAATACATAAATTTGTAAAAAAAGATTCAAATTTTTAACCAGTGGTATTAATTTTGCTACCAATAAATATGCTTTAAAAAAATACATTTTATACCAAATGATTAAATATTCAACTAAAAAAGTTAAAATTTCAAACCGTCAGGATAAATGTACAGCAAAATATTTGAATTTTCGACAGCAACATTTTATAAGGATAAGGTAAATTTTTAACTAAAAAGTTTGACTTTTGATAAAATTGTTTTATTTTCAAGTAACTATATCAATTTTATACCAAATAATACCATTTTTAAGAAGAAAATATGAATTCTTACCCTGAAAATTAGAACTAGAATTTTCAGCAAGAGTAATGAAATTTCAATTTGATTTTAAAATTCTGGAAAACAAAGAAAAAAGCATACCTAGGAATATTGATCATTTATACATTGAAGAATAATAATTTAAATAAATATTCAAGTTCATTTTAATACTTTTGAAGTGTGAGATCAGAAAATTGGAAACTTTGCTTAGAAAGTAATAACTGACAAGCAGCTGTTTAAAAAATTATATTTATATTAAATTAAAATAAAACATTTGTTTTTAGTGATTCACTGACTCAAAAATAACTTACGCAAGAATTGGTTTTAACAGCAGTAAAAAAAAATATTTTAAGCCAAGAAAACGAATTTCCGAAATTTTTCACTCACGCTCTTTGTTCAGTGACCCATTATATGCGAACTTTTTTGAGTAATAGTAATTTTTTTTCATTTCCCGAGATAAAATTCATTAAATGACTTAAGGGTGGTTTTTAGGATTTCATAGAAAACCCTTGTAATGTCGTGCCAGCGCCAGTCTGTCTCTGACCTCGCCTAAAAAATAAATATTCAAGCTATGACCTAGATGTTTTGTGTTCGCCCCTTAAAGTGACCACTCATGAGCATCAAATCATACTGAGAACTTCGGAAAAAGTTTTATTTATATTTTAATTCTAAATTTTAAGCAAACAATTACTGAAGGGGGAAAATGGTGAAATACGAGAATCGATGAGTGAGAAGACCCCTATGTGAGCTTTTCTCTTTGTCCGATTTCCGAAGGTTCGGTTTGAAAGAAGATTTAAAATCTTAAAAGAGTTTTTTTGTTGTGTTGGCACTAAACTTTTGTATTATTGTTAATTTTATATTTTATTTTTAAAATTATGTGGTACTGAAGGAAACAATAATCTCGCAGATGATTATGATGTCCGATTTTTTTAAATTGAAGATCTCTAAACAATAAATTGTCTATGTTTTATTTTTTTTAATCATGGTTAAAAATTAAAGAATTTGTTTTTTAAAATTCGATTTTCGTTCGGAATAACTCGAATTGAAACTCTTCGCATGTAGAAATAAGGGCACGAGACAGATTATCCCGTGATTAATTATAAAAATCGATATTATTCGGCGGCTTCATGATTCCAAAACATTTAAAAATATAATAAATATATTAATATATTAATATGTACTCACTCTTGGTACATATTTCAAAGGAGATTTTCGAATTTGGATCCATTCCAGATTATGTTGACATTTTTCACCGGAAATCTAAGATTAATAGTATTGATAGAAATTATTTTAGTTCAAAGAATATTTCCAATTTTTGAATAATAACGGGGTAGGTTAGCGTTTTCTACACGAAATCAGATATTATAAATAAAGTTCATTAACTTCAAAATGAGTAGTTTTGAAAAAGAATTTTTATATAAAATCATTTAGATTCACAAATTTTAACAATTGAGTGGACGGATCGTATAAGGGCGTATAGAATTTTCTCCTGCGAAATCATAGTCCCCTGGAGGGTTCAAAAGAAATTTCGGATTAAAAATTTTTGAAGGACATATCTGGAAGTAAAATTTTACTGTGCATCTTTTTTTATTCAGACAAAAAGTTTTAACTTTTTTAGTTTTCGAAATAAAACCAAAAAACTGGCTTTTTTGAAAAACTTGGTTTTAATCAGTTTTCCACTTCAACTCGTGCTCAGTGCTTTAGCTTTTGAAAATGTTTAATGAAAATTTTAGGGAGTGCGCTTTAAGATGTCCTTCGATTACAAATATGATAGGAATCCAAAATCGTTGTTTTTAAAAATTATTATTAATTTTTTTCTCAAGCTCGGCGCGAATCGAATACTCGTAACTTCCAGCGTTTCGTTTAGCGAGGGAATTTCGAGCAGGCAAATACTTCTTGCGGCAAAAATTCGTAGAAAGGTATAATGAAGTTTTTTAGAGTGATTTAGATCAAAATATTTAATAGTTTACGAGTAGTTTTGGTTTTAGTGAACGTCAGCGCTGGAGTTTTCGAGCATACTATGCACTGCGCTGTGCCATGTTCTCTCTCTAGAGTTTTTGCTTATAATATGATCTTATGCAATTTTTTAGTTAATAACAATTAAACAAAAATAAGTTGACAAAATATTTATTAATTTTTATTTTATTTTGAATGTATTTTCCAGTTTCTTTAGATTCAAATGTAGGATACTTCAATTTACACCTAATGTTGACACAGACATTTGGCTTAACTCGTAAGCGACTTTGAACATGCATTTTGAAAACAAACCTATGCACGAATTTTCTTACACTTTTTCTTAATCTATTTCAAACATAAAACAGATCAGTTAGTTCTTAACTATGCTCTGGACAGTGCATATTAAATTAAATTTTAAGCTTATTAAAGTTGCATATCTCATGAAAACTCCAGCGCTGACGTTCACTAAAATCATAACTACTCCTAAACTATTAAATATTTTGATCTAAAACTTTCCAAAAAACTTCATTATACCTTTCTCCGAATTTTTGTCGCAAAAATATTTTCCTGCTCGAAATTTCCTCGCTAAAGGAAACGCTGGAAGTTACGAGAGTTCGATTTGCGCCGTGCTAGAGAAAAAAATTAATAAAAAACGGATGAAAAACGGATTAAAATCAAGTTTTTCGAAAGAGTCAGTTTTTTTGGTTTTATTTCGAAAACTAAAAAAGTTACAACTTTTTGTCTACAGGAAAAAAGATGCAAAATAATATTTCACTTCTAGATATAAATTTTTCATCCAAATTTTGTTTTGAAGCCTCCAGGGGACTATGATTTCACACGAGAAAATTCTATACGCCCTTATATGATCCGGCCCCTCAATTTGAAATTATTTTAGCATTTTGTACCGTAAATTGGTATTTAAAAATAATGGTAGATTTTACAGGTCAGAAAGTTTTTAACAATTGATTTATTTTTCGTTTTGTTAGTGTTTTTCCCGGCAATTGATGCTTTTAAACAAAAATTATTCAATTTGTGATATTTATAATTTTTTAACAATTTCAGGTTACGCAAACGTTTCAGATTTTTAAAAATTAGATTTTAAAAAAGATTCGTCAATGTCAGGAAATTAGTTATTTTAAACAAAAGTAAATCAATTCCAATCAACTTTTAGAATTTGAAAGAATTTAGGGTTATGCTAGTGTTTTTCGCCGAATATTAGGATTGTCAATATTAAGAAACTAATATTTTTTAGATTATCCTCCAAAATCAATAAATTCAATATTTTTGGACCATTGGCTTTTCATACCGGAAATCAGTACTCTTATTAAAAAATCAGTGGATTTCAAAAAAGATTTCTTGAAGGATTAAAATCAGTGAACAGTTTTAGGTTATTTTAAGATTAGTGATTCTGATGTAAGAAGGTTGGGTTTGAAACAAGATTCAAAATTTTAAAAAGTTTTTTTTTTGTTATGTTGGCACTAAAATTTTGTAATAATGTTAATTTTATATTTTATTTTAAAAACTGTTTGATACTGAAGAAAACAATAATCTCGCAGATGATGATTATGTTTTTCTAGTTACTTTAGATATTACTTTTCCGGTTGAATTGCATCTAAAACAGACAAAAAAAAGTCGTACCGAGGAAAAGGGAACTAATTAATTTTTTGCTAAAAATAAAATTTTTTCCATACGATATGTATTCTATTTGGTTTGTCAAGAAATAAAAACAGTTTTCTAATTATCCTTGTTTCTCAATATTATTTTAATGTCTCTGAAATTGTTATTTTTTTTTATTTCCAAAATTGTTTTTCATGTATATGTTCAAATTTATTTTTGTGTTTTGGTTCGATTTACAAAGGTTTTAGCATAAATTCGATTTTAACCTTCGGTAATGGTAAATATTTTACAACTGGATTAGATTATTTTTGAATACTAACCATTTTGATCTATTTTAATTTTAATTAGATACATAATTCAAAAAGGACTTTGCATTTGTATATTAATTTATAAATGCAATTTTTCCCACGTGCTCTATCACGTTAATGAAAATTCTAGTTTTTCATAATTAATGCTTTTATTTTATTTAGTTTTTAATTATTTTCAATGGTTTTTTACTGTCCATATATAAATACCGAATTAAATCTACCGACTGCTTCAACAAAAGAAGCCACTTATAGAATATGATAAAGATCACAAATTAATTTTCTTTTCAACTTTACAAATTCCAAAATCATGAATTAAAAATGTCAACTATGGCGAGATTTATGCTTCCATGTCTTTTACGTCCAGAATTATATTTTTCTAATTCCCAAACACAGTAGTGATGGAATTACAGGATTCCAAAAACAATATGAATATTAGGCTAAATGATAAAGAGACTTATGAAAAAATTGATACTGATATTAACTTAAATACTTAATTCTAATTAAAGCTGAGGCATAGATGGAGAACTGATTGTTCTCTAACAGAAAAAAAACTACTAGAAAATATTTGATGATCTATAATACCACAATTGCCGGAATTTATAAACTGTCACAACTTTACCAAAGAATTTATCTGTTAATATCAGTAGTATCTTGAATTAACACTCCTACTTATTTTAAAACAAGAGAGTTTTCTTAACACAGCAGTAGGAGTTTTCAACAAGAATGATGACTTTTAAAAAAATCAATGAATTTTAAAAGGAAAAAACCAAGACATTAAACAAATTTATTTTAAATGCCTCCATCAAATCAAAATCTTTAAAGAAAAATACAATAGAATTCAAGTAATCCATAATTTCAAACAAAATTTCCAGTAATCATGCTCTTTTTCAGTTGATGTCCAATTACAAATATTCCCTGAGATTTGGTTCCTAAAGATATTCAAAAGGGATGGCATATAGATAAAAATCACACACAAATCCTATTAGACGAATTTAAGAAGGTTATTCAATTTCTAATAAATTCATGATTTTTAAGTTTGAGAACTTTTTTTTAAGCAAACATGAAAACCCGATAGGCTCTTTAATTTGTTTGACATTAACTGATGTTATGATGTAGGATTTTCAAGTTGAAATCTTAAATAAATTGAAACGAAAATCCTAATTTATTACAGGCACCTGGATGATACTTTTCTGATTGTTCTAAATGATAAAGTTAATAAAACTATAAAAAATGTACATTGATATGACCTCGCAGTCCAATTTACACACAAAATTGCAAAACGTGATACAATTAGTTTTTTGAATTTTAAGATCATCAAAGATGATAACAGTAATTGAAAAACAAATTGGTTTCGAAAAAGAGCATATTCAGATAGACTTAGATTTTTATCCTAACTTCAACATAAAATAGTATTAATAATGAACATTGTAGATTTTGGATTTACACTGTCGGATCAAAAGTTTTCATAATAAAAACTTGAACATTGTGAGGAAAATTCTTTACTATGACATTTGTCCCAAAGAATTTGTTCAAACACATCAAAACAACATTAATTAGCAGACAGCAGTTGATAAAAAGGAAGTTATTTTCATGAATTTCAATTAGGATATCTCAGAAAATATAAAACAATTAATTAAATCACTACAATATTAACACAGTTTTTCGTGTTGACTCTAACCATGACAAAATGTATCACTTTTGGTAAAGACCATTTAGAAATCTTAGACAAACCAAACTGTCTCTAAGAATTCGAAGAAAAGAAAATCTGGAAAATATTCAACTTAACCGAAAATACGATAGAGACATTAACAAACACTTTAATGAATACCTGAAAAGTGCAATTCTTTATATCGATTGGGACAACATTGAAATTTTACACCAAGAACCTAACTGTTATGAAAGATGGTAGGATAAGTAGAAATCTTACACAAATGGAAACTTAAATTCTAATTTATTACAGGCACGTGGATGATACTTTTCTGATTATTCCAAGTTTTAAAGTTAATAAAACTATAAAAAATGTTGATTGATATGACCTTGCACGCCAATTTACACACGAAATTGCAAAACGTGATACAATTAGTTTTTTGAATTTTGAGATCATCAAAGATGATAACAGTAATTGAAAAACAAATTGGTTTCGAAAAAGAGCATATTCAGATAGACTTTGATTTTTATCCAAACTTCAACATAAAATAGTATTAATAAAGAACATTGTAGATTTTTCATTTACACTATCGGATCAAAAGGTTTCATAATAAGAACTTGAACATTGTGAGGAAAATTCTTTACTATGACATTTGTCCCAAAGAATTTGTTCAAACACATCAAAAGAACATTAATTAGCAGACAGCAGTTGATGAAAAAGAAATTTTTCCCAAAGAATTTGTTCAAACACATCAAAACAACATTAATTAGCAGACAGCAGTTGATAAAAAAGAAATTTTCTCTATAAATTTCAATTATGATATCTCAGAAAGTATAAAACAATTTATTGATATAATACAATATCAAAACAATACGATAGAGACATTAACAAACCCTTAAATGAATACCTGAATAGTGTCATTCTTTTTATCGATTGGGACAACATTGAAATTTTACACAAAGAACCTAACTGTTATAAAAGATGTTTTGCAGAAATGAAATCTAAAAAGAATTTAACAAAATTTTAAAGAAGATAACTGAGCTGGATCATTAAAACCCAGGACATTGTATGATCTCAAACTTTCTTTAATATTCGTAAAACCTTCCCTAAAAAACGATAGAATTCCAAACAAATTATCATTCCTTATAATAAAAATATTAGCAATTTTGAACCAAATAAAAATGAACATAACATTAACTTCTTGACGTATACACAAAAGGTAATTACACGGTCGACAGCATGAATGAAAGGCTTATGCAACAGATATAGTTAATTTAATGATCGATTGTAGCTCAACATACGACGCATCACTAGTAGCTTACGTTGCTAATACTTGCACGGTTCATAGATACTATCGATGTGTTATGTAAATACATGTGTATATACAAAATAAGCAGAAGAATGTGCATGTAGAGACAAATGTGTACAGTCTTTTTAATTAATGGAATTATTTTCACATTAGCAATTTCAAGTTATTTATGTTTTTTAGTCACTGATAGAGTGATGGTACTAATAGCCAAGCTTTAGGCAGTAGCTGGCCAATATATGTTTCCCTGGTCTAAAATAAATTCAGCAATTCTCTTAATATAATTGGGGAAAGTTCGAAAACTACGTCACAATATTTTTAACACTTTTTCCGCCGCTTACCTTCTTCATCACAGATCAACACACAAAGCTCTACCCTCTGTCATCGGTGTAACAATTACGAATACCCACCCCCTCCATTATAATATAAATTTATTCTTAGATTGATTTTCATGCATAAAATATAACATAAAATATACAGAAATACTATTTTAACAAATATCGCAGACCAAAATTACCTAAAAAGAGGTGGCATAGGTTGATTCTTGACGAAAATAGGGTAATATATTCTTTTAATAAAAAATATATAGGTACCATATTGAATTTCAATATGAAACGTTTAATATTTGAAGTCAGTTATATTTTCATCCAACCAAAGAAATTATTTTAGAAATAAAAGTTATATCAACAACAAAGTAGTTAAACTGTTAAGAGAAAGAGACCAATTTTAATTCAAAGAGTTAAATTACCCCATAATAACACAAATTTTCAACCAAATAATTGAAATTTCAAAGAAACAAAAATGAACTTTAAAGAAACAGTTGCATTTTTATTTAAATAACCGAATTTTCAAATAAAAAACGTATTATTAACAAAGCAGTAGGTTTTCTTTAACAAGAATGATGAATTTTAAAAAAATCAATGAATTTTAAAAGAAGAAATTAAATTTATAACAAAATAATTAAATTTCTAAACACATCGTTGCATTTTGAACGTACTAATAAAAACGGTAGTCAAGAAAGACGTATTTTTTAGACAAAAGTTAAAGTTTTAACGAAAATATATGAAAAAATATTTAAATGAGATAAAAATCAAAATTAAAAACCTTTTTTAACGTCCAGTATTCAAGTTAATATGAAGAATTCCTGAAAATAAAATCAAGAATCTAATGACCAAATTTGGACAAAAACCATAAAATTTTCTCATTTTAATGTAAAAAATACCTTTTTTCTTCTCCTTTCTCCCTTAAAAAAAAGAAAAAATTCGTTGTTTATTTGAACAAAAATAAAAAAGAGTTAAGAAAAATAGAGAAGGCCACCAACCAAATCCCCGTTTCTTATCTTTTTTCATTTTTTCGTCCTTGTTATTCTTACAATAATAAAAAACGTTTGTCGAACATAATCACAAACGTTTCAGCAATCGGAAAACCCCATTATCAAGGAAAAAAATATAATAAAATAAAAATAAAATAAAACAAAAATAGAATAAAAATAAAAATAAAATTAAAAAAAGTGAAAATAAAATAAAAATAAAATAAAAAAGAGAAGGAAGGAGATTTGGTTGGATTTCTTCTCATTTTTCTTTCCTCTTCTTAATTTTGGTCCAAATGAAAAACGATTTTTTTCTTTTTTTTAGCGAGAAAGGAGAAGAATAAAACTTTTTTTTCAGTTTGCTATGGGAACATTTTATAATGGTTGTCCAAATTTAGTCGGTAAATTCTTGATTTTATTTTCCGGGATTCTTGACATATTGTTTACTTATCAAGTCAAAAAAGTGAGTTCTCTATAAACCATTTAAATGTTTTTTCCGAAAATATGAATTTTCAACCCCAAAAAATATTAATTTTCAACAAAAGAGTTTAATTTTTAAACCTTAATGACGTTTTTTTACAAAAATGTTGTATTTAGAACCTGAACATATAAATTTTCATAAAAATTGTTCATTTTCAACCATAAATAGATTAGTTACATTTTCAATTTAAAAAAATTATTTTTAAATAAAGGAAAAATTACTTTTTAAAGATAAAGTTAACCCGTTAACCGTAGGGCTTTTTTCGCACCACTTAACCTTAGGGGGGGGGGGTCCGATTCGACCCGGCGCTTTAAAAAAATCGAAAACGTGTTCCTAAAAATCTGAAAAAATTCATGTTTCTTGTTTAAA
>JAAAKG020051315.1:0-18360 GCA_010014905.2 Druon quercuslanigerum
AAATTAAATATTTTAAAAAATAATTACCATTTTTAAAAAGAATGATAGAAAATCTCATCTGCGAATTAAGAAAAAGTTGTGTTTTTTAATTACAATTACGTGTTTAAATGACAAATTCCAAATTATCTGATAAATTATTGAAACTTTCAACATTTTTTACGTTAGTGCTTGTCACTGAAAATTAGAATTAAAAAAAAGAATTATAGTAAAAAAAATCATTTCATTTTATAGTATATTGTGTACCGAGGAGGGAAACAAAAAATAAGTATGTGGTATCGTTTCAAGAAAAAATTACTTATCAAATTATTAAACAGACAGGTACTTTTTCCCACTGTGGGCTATCCACGAGGCTATTATAGGATCGTTTTTATATCTTCACGGAGAGGAGTAAACCTGAGCCGTAACTGCTTACGCCGGAATAGTTACTGCGCTGACCGCTACAGTTACGAAAAAATTCCTATTGTAGATAGATAGCTGAGCTTGGTCTCATGCGAACCTTGATGCGACTACAATGAATCAAGTATTTATTAAATAAAAAGCCTAACATAATCATAAACAAATAAGAAGAGATTCAGACAAAAACAAAAATGAATAACTGTTACACTTATGTTATTTATTTCATTCTCACATCCTTTTATATTTTATTCGAACAAACGAAAAAATATTTATTCATTTGCAATTTGGAAATATAAACTATTACTTACTTCAGATGATATACAAGAGAAGTTTGAAATTTTTGCTACATCTTTGGTTGATGGAACGAGTATATTAAATAGCGTTTATGAGAAATTACTTGTTCACATTTACTGTTAGAGCATAAAATAGCACTCACTGTCGAAGTAGCGGTATGCGCAGTAACTATTACTGCCGCGGCAGTGGATCCGACTGCGCATCGCTTTACTGTCTCGCGCAGAGCAGAAGCGGCGTGACGTATAAACGGTTGATGCTAGACAGTAACTGTAATTGCTTTTCACCCTTTCGAAACTATCGAGTAACGGTTGTGGTGTTAGCAGTAACAGCTCTGGTTTACTCCTCTCCGTGTGCATTTGTCAGCAGTTTACAAAATTTCTGATTGAGGGTCAGATTTGCGTCAAAGTGTTATTCGAAAAAATCGCATTATTTTTCCTACAATAACCTTGGTGGCGCGTCAAGGGTCTCTGAGTGTAAACAAGTCAGGGCCATGAGTTTGCGCACTACCCGCTTTGTATGTACGGCAACGTGGAACTCGGCTAAGTTTCCCATTGGACCTTTCAACATCGAATGCTGCCGGCGGAAATTCTAGGAAGGCGGTATATCAAGTTCCGTGGTATGCAGATTCTAGTGTTGCCTCAGCTGATGTAAACCAAATTTCTTATGTTCAAATTATTTATAAAACATAAATATCAGAATCTCATAAGGACAAGCTTCACGTCTATAATCGTTTAGATAATTAAGGTACCATGTATATACTCCGATACAACACAAGAATATTTGTTAGATACCGTGTTATCCAAATTCTTCATTACTGCATTTATCAGTTTTTCACCTAATTGAAAAAATGGGGATCGTTGCTACTCTGGCCTTTTTCTTGGCTGTTATTTTAAATTCTATTCGCGGATATAATATTAAAATATATCTATGATTTTTAAACTGATGGACACTTATATCTGTACTTTATGGTAGGGTGAGTGCATTGATCCCAACTTTTTTATGTAGATGCACACACTTGCGCTAACTGGTGTGATACCAAATAATGCGGTTGCCGTTCTACGTTTTGAGAATTGCATTGGATTGAACTGGGTTGGAATGAATTGGATTGGAATGGATTGAATTAAAATGGATCGGATTAGAATGGCCTATGTTAGTGTGGACTGGGTTGGCATGTATTGCATTACTGTAGATTTGAATGAATTGGGTTGGAAAGAATGCGACTGGATTGGAGTGGATTGGATTGATATGAAATTAATTTGAATGGATTGGAATATATTGGCTTGGAATAAATTAGTTTGGAGTGGATTAAATTGAAATGTATTGGATTGGAATGAATTCAGATGAATTTGATTGGATTGAAATTAATTGGATTATAATTAATTGAATTAGAGTGGAACTGATTCGAATGAATTGGATTGAAATCTAATGGGTTGAGAGAGGCTTGAAATGATTTGGATTTAAAAGGATTAAAGTGGATTGAAATAGATTATTATAAATTTGAATGTAATAAAATGGTTTGCAATTGGTTGGGGTGAATTGGAATTGATTGGATTAGAATAAATTGGAGTGGATTGGATCAGAGTAGATTGGAATGCATTGGATGAGAGTGGATTGGAATTTAATGGATTGACTTGGATTTGCATAGATTGACTTGTAATGGATTGGAATAAATTTGATTCGAGTAGAATAAATTGGATTGGAATCTATTCAATTGAATTGTATTTGATTGGGCCAGAGTGGATTGGATTGTAGTGAATTGAAATTACTTGGGGTAAAATGGATTTGAATGGACGTGAATAAATTTGGAATGGATTGAATTCGATTAGAGTGAATTGGAATCACTTAGGGTATAATAGATTTAAGTGGACCGGAATGATTTTTGACTGGATTGGAATAAATTTGATTGGTATGAATGCGATTAGAATGGATTGTATTAGTCATAATTGGAATGTGTTGAATTACGTTGAATTGAGATGAGTTTGATTGGATTACAATTAATTGGATTACAATTAATTAAATTCGAGTAGGTCGGGTTGGAATGAATTGGACTGGATTCTAATGGATTGAAGTGGCTTGGAATATTTGGGATTTAAAAGGATTAGAGTGAATTGAAATTAATTGGATTAGAATGAATTGGAGTTGATTGGATCAGAGTAGATTAGAATGCATTGAATGAGATTGGATTGGAATTTTATGAATTGAATTGTATTTGCATAGATTGACTTGTAATGGATTAGAATGAACTGGATTCGAGTGGATTGGAATTAATTGAATTGGACTAGAATCTATTCAATTAAATTGTATTTGATTGGGCTAGAGTGGATTGGATTTGAGTGAATTGGAATCACTTGGGGTATAATGGATTTAAGTGGACCGGACTGAATTGGAGTGGATTGGAATAGATTTGATTGGTATGAATGCAATTAGAATGAATTGTATTAGTGTCGATTAGACTGTGTTAAATTAGGTTAAATTAAGATTAATTTGTTTGGATTGGAATTAATTAGATTCGAGTAGAAAGGATTATAATGAATTTGATTGGATTCTAATGGGTTGGAGTGGCTTGGAATGATTTGTATTTGAAAGGATTAAAGTGGATTAAAATGGATTATTATAAATTGGAATGTATTAAAATGGTTTGCAATATGATGGGGTGGATTAAAATTGTTTGGATTAGAATAAATTGGATTGAAATGCATTTAATTGAATTGTAATTGATTGGGCCAGAGGTTATTGGATTAAAGTGTACTGGATTGAACTGGACTGGATTGAAATTAATTGGATTTGTATGAATGGGATTGAAATGGATTGTATTCAAGTAGATTTGAATAAATTGGATCGGAATAGATTGAAGTAGATTGAAGTTGATTGTAATGAATTGGATTGGGTTAGATTGGAATTATTTGGATTGGAAATAAAGGGGTTTGTAATGGATTTTATTGTATTGAATTATGTTCAATTAAAAAAAGATTGATTGTATTGGACCTACTTGTATTAGAATGAATTGGATTCGAGTAGAACGGATTGAAATTAATTGCATTGAATTCTAATGGATTGGAGTGGCTTGGAATGATTTGGATGTAAAAGGATTAAAGTGGACTGAAATAGATTATTATAAATAGGAATATATTGAAATGGTTTGCAATAGGTTGGGGTGGATTGGAATGGATTGGATTAGAACGAATTGAAGTGGATTGGATCAGAGTAAATTAGAATGCATTGGATGAGAGTGGATTGTAATTTAATTAATTGATTTGGAATGAATTGAATTGGATTCGCATAGATTGACTTGTAATAAATTGGAATGAATTGGATTCGAGTGGATTGGATTTATTTGGATTAGATTAGAATAAATTGGATTGGAAGCTATTCAATTGAATTGTATTTAATTGGGTCAGAGTAGATTGGATTGTAGTGAATGGGAATCACTTGGATTAAAATGGATTTGAATGGACTAGAATGAATTGGGACTGGAAGGAATTCGATTAGAGAGAATTGGAATCACTTAGGGTTTAATAGATTTAGGTGGACCGGAATGAATTGGACTGGATTGGAATAGATTGGATTGTTATATATGGGATTGGACTGTGTTGAAATAGATTGAATTGAAATGAATTTTATTGGATTGGAATTAGTTGTATCATAATTAATTGGGTTCGAGTAGAACGGATTGAAGTGAATTAGATTGAATTCTAATGGATTAGAGTGTCTTGGAATTATTTTTAGTTGATTGGATTAAAATGGATTAAAATGGATTATTATAAATTAGGATGTATTGAAAAGGTTTTCAATAGTTTGGGTGGATTGGAATTAATTGGATTGGATTAGAATAAATTGGATTACAATGTATTCAAATTAGTTGTATTTGATTGGGCCAGAGTGGATTGGATTAAAGTGTACCGGAATTAATTGGTCTGGATTGGAATGAATTGGATTTTTATGAATGGGCTTGGTATGAATGGGATTGGAATGGATTGTATTAGTGTAGATTGGATTGAATTGAATTGGAATGGATTAAATTAGATCGAAATAGATCGAAGTAAATTTATGTGGATTCTAATTAATTGGATTAGGTTGGAATTATTTGGATTGGAAATGAACGGGGTTGTAATGGATTGTATTAGTGTGGATTGTATTGTATTGAATTAGGTTGCATTAAGAAGAAATTAATTGGATTGGACTTACTTGGATTTAAATGAATTGGATTCGAGTGAATCGGATTGAAATGAATGGATTGGAGTGTAATGTATTGGAGTGGATTGGATTGGAATGAGTTGGATTGAAATCAATTAGACTTAATTAGATTTCAGTGGGTTTGGGTGTATTGGTAGGGATTGGATTGGATTAAAATGGATTGCAGTGGCTGTTCGTGGATTAGAATGTATTGGATTAGAATGAATTTGATTGAAGTGAATTGGGTCAGAGTGTATTGGAATGCATTGTATTAGAGTGGAAGAGATTGGAATGAATTAGAATCGATTGGATTGGATTGGAGTGCAGTGGATTGGAATTAATTGTATTAAATTTGATTGGCGTCAATTCGATTCGTTCAATCCCTATAACTATTTTTTCCAAACTAACCGATTAAATAAAGCTTGCAAGCCAAATAATGCTTTTCGACCGAAAAAAATCTCCCGGACCAGATTATTCGTACGACTTGCACGGGACCATAATATGTCATCGATATGCGCGAACGAATATCACTGTATTGATTTCAGCCAATTTTTGATGCATAATGCCAGTCGCTGGTATACAGGGACAAACATTTGTTTGAATAACATGAGTTTTCATCGATTTCACGTGAAATAAAAAATAAATAAATTCTAAAACTGGCTTCGAGAGATCTGCTATTCATAAAATTTTAATCGATATAAAAAAACACCTCTTAAATCAAATGAAAATCAAAAGGTACAATTTTCCAATTTTCGGTCCACAGAATTCGTTCGGTTTGTGAGCTTTTTTTCTTTAGCGATATTTTTTTACCTCGCAGGACCGATGAGGCGTTGATTATTTTGAAATTTCTAAGTAAAAAATGTTACTAATTGGTCATTTATGTATTTAACATTACTATTGTATGGCATCTAATTTTTAATTATTAAGAGAATAAATAAATTTGAAATCTCTAAAACCATAAATATAATTAGAATTACCTAACAGTGCAAAATCATTTGTCACATTCAAATAATGCAACTAATGCAAATAAAATAAAAACAGCAATAAAAATAAAAAATTTAATTTTTTAAAAAAAAGATCATCTATTTCGCTCCGCTGCGAATCGAACCACAGAAGTTTCGATTGTCAGTCGGATAATTTTCCCTTAAGCTACTACAGAGATCGAAGTAAGAATCTTCTTTTTGAAATAATCGCATTTTTTGTTAGTGGGTAGGTATTCAAATTTTTAAAGGAATCTGTATTATCATGAAAGAATAACAGAAATTTGTAACGACTTTTTAGATTCTTCTTTCGATCTTTCTAGTAGCTTAAGAGAAAAGCACTAAAGCTAAAGCGTTAACCTAGCCAGTCTTTTTCAAAAATGAATAAAAGAAATGTTGTTTTTAATTCTAAATAATTTTTTTGATCAAACATATTATAATATTTTGTGTTGTCTTTATAAATTTTAAATTAAAAGAATATTTCAAGCTATTTTTACTAGATGATGATTTTGGGGGTTTGGGATTTATAAACGATGAATATTTAAATTTCTATCAGAAATTTTGGCTTATTATAGGGGCCCTCTTTACTGATTTATTTTTGAAAATTACATTTCTTTGACCGTAACTCTATATCTGCGCGTTGAGTATTTTTTCACAATTATACTTAACAACCTTCAAAAATTATTGCAATCCATATATACTTATAATAAGTGGCAAAAAACACAACTTGTAAGCCTAAACTTTGTATTTTTACTTGAACCTAAAACATTATATCACAATGGGTGTACATTTAGAATAATAATTTACATTTATTATTTTTTCCGCAATTGATAAAAGAAGCAGTAAAACAAAAAAAAAAAATTACAGTGTTATAAATCCGAACGTAAGAAACTTGAAGGCAAACAAATGAAAAATTTTACTCTTGTTTTAGAATCTTCCTCAAATTAAATTTTAATGAACTTTTAACCTTAGTAATTAAATTTCGATTCGATTAAATAATACCCTAAAAATTTGAGTAAAATTGTCTAATAAAAAGTCGATATTAAACCTAAGAAATTTTTTTATTTGAAGTGAAAAACGGGCAAATTTGACCAAAAAGAGTACAAGTTTCTAATAAAAATGTAATATTTGATATGTCAAACAAAACCTAGTTTAATTTTGATTCAAGACCATTTGAATTTACCCAAAAAATATGGATTTTTCAACTTTACCCGTCTTTTATATTCTTTGGAATATTATCGTCTTACAACGAAATTTGTTCTTCTTTTCCTCTTGCCTAATTTGTTAAAGGGGATAACAAAAAATATCAAATTATGAGTCGTCTGTAAGTCTAGCTCTGTAAAATCAAGGAGAAATTAGAGAGAGAGAAATTAATCAGAGAAATTAATAAAAAGAAGTAAAAGAACATGTATATCAGTGAAGATTCTATTTTTTCATTAAGGGAGTGCAAAATAATAAGTGTATAAACCATGGGATATAAGTGTACGAGGACTGGCTATTAAATAACGAGACTGCACGCCTAGAGGGCGCCCTAGAGGGGTGGGGG
The DNA here is from genome assembly GCA_010014905.2 of Druon quercuslanigerum. Taxonomy (NCBI): domain Eukaryota; kingdom Metazoa; phylum Arthropoda; class Insecta; order Hymenoptera; family Cynipidae; genus Druon; species Druon quercuslanigerum. Next base: position 7,390 of record JAAAKG020051315.1, read on the forward strand.
GAAAACGAGAAGAGCGTTGAGTATCTGGGAATCTTCTCTATTCACGTACAAAACACGTTTTCGTCACTATTGTAGTATTTGTGCAGTAGCGGTTTAAAACGAACATGTTTTTGTCTCGTGCCGAAAACCATGTGTGACGAAAAACATGAGCAACGTATCAATCTCAAATTTCTGGTTACATTGAAAAATACTCCGACTGAGTGCTATAAATTGTTGCAAGAGGCCTATGGGAACAATTCTCTATCTCGCGCGCGTGTTTTTGAGTGGTGTAAGCGCTTCCGTGAGGGCCGAGAGAGCACTGAAGATGACCAGCGACCAGGTCACCCTGTCACTGTTTCATCTCCGGAGACAGTGACCAAAATCTGTGTCCAAAAAGGCTGTAAAGGCTAAATAAGAAACGGTTAGAAAAATTTTACACGAGGAATTACACATGACAAAAGTCTGTGCGAAGTTGGTGCCAAAAAACCTGACTCCTGACCAAAAGCTCTTGCGTCAACAGGTCTGCTCAGATTTCCTTGAAAGGTTAGAAAAAGATCTCGGACTGATGAAAGACATTATCACTTGCGAAGAAATGTGGATTTTTCAGTACGATGTTGAAACAAAGCGGCAATCGATGCATTGGAAGACGCCTGAATCGCCCAGAATGAAAACAGCAACGATGTCCAAATCAAAATTCAAGGCAATGTTGATCGTTTTTTTCGACATTAGCTGTATCGTGATGACTCAATGGCTTCCAGAGGGTCAGACTGTCAACCAGACTTACCATTTGTCAGTTTTGGCAACACTGCGAGAACGAGTTCGTAAGAAACGGCCCGAGTTGTGGAAGAACAACTCGTGGATTTTGGACCAGGACAACGCACCTGCCCATAACGCGCTATCTGTAAAGCGGTATTTGGCCGATAAACGCACTCCAGTGCTCGAGCACGCACCGTACTCGACAGATTTGGCACCGTGCGAATTTTTTTTGTTTCCGAAGATTAAATCTGCTTTGAAAGGGACCCGATTTGAGTCGATGGAAGTTGTAATGCAAAAAACCCTCACCATAAGAAGACTTCCAGCACTGCTTCGATCAATGGAAAAAAACCTATGGAAAGGTGTGTGGCGAGGGGAGGGGAGTATATTGAAGGGGAGCATTCGAATTTTGAATAATTTTTATAATAAAACCCTTTTTCGTAACCAGTCTCGTTATTTAATAGCCAGACCTCGTATAGCTTTTGGTTGCAACTCTGGCTACGACAATAATGAAGAAAATAATCACTTTTTTCTAGTAAAGAAAGATTTGAATATTCAACTATTAACTCATTCAATTTAGAAATTTGTAATTCAGAAAAAGAATTTTAGAGAGCTGCATTTAAGCTTTAATCTTTATAATTTTAAGTTTAGAGATAATAAAACATTTTTCTTAAGATTCCTGGGAAAGCTTTAAATGAGTTTTCATTTTCAAAAATTAATTTTAACAGTATATTAAAAAAGATTTTAAAAGACATCCACAGTTTGGATGCAATAAGGCCACATAAAAGTTTCTCGTGCAAAAACTGCTTTGGTTTCAAGGTTGAAGCCGAAAAAACTTACATTTTGAAAAAGTTGTTTTTAATCCGCTTTTCACTTTAACTCGTGCTCTGTTCGTCACTTTTTGGAATTTTTGAATGAAATTTTTAGAAAAGATACCTTAAGGTACCCTTCGATTCATAGATGAACAGAAATTCAAAATAAGCAAGCAAAGACTTCTCGTGAAAAAATGCGGAGAAAACTATGATAAAGTTTTTTGAAAAGTTTTAGATCAAAATAATTAATAGTTTAGGAGTAGTGATGATTTTAGTTAATGTCAGCGCTGGAGTTTTTGAGTGCTCTATAGTGCACTATAGTAATTGGATAAAACAGTCATAAATTATTTATTATTATGTTAGTATTATTCTCCTTAAAAATACATGTAAGACTAATATTTTATCTCATTTTTGTTTAATGATTGTTTTCCAATTATTATTTTTTTTTGCGCATAAGCAGCGTAAATATGATTATTTTTGCACATTATTAATTTCTTTGTGTATAATTTGATCCTATGGAATTCTTATAATAAAAATTTATTAGGAAATGATATAAACAGTAGTCTATAAATTTTCGTCTCTTTTCGTTTTCTACCTTGAAAAGCTTGCGGTATATTTTCCATTTTAATGTAAAATGAAAAATCGCCACTTTTCTTATTAAATCACTTTTATTAAGCCAAAAATATTCAAAATAGAAAACTAGGTAACTAGACTAACTGATCTGTTTTTATTTTTAATGAACTCGAAAATGGATTTAGTAACAGTGCAATGAACTTTTGCATAGGTTTGTTTACAATGCGAATGTTGAAGGTCACTTACTAGTTAAACCGAATGTTAAAACCTTAATATAATTAATGGGTGTTTTATCCACATACTTTCGCTAAACTCTTATGCACTAACAAATTTTATTATTATCATATTCTAAGAAAAAATTCACTAGCGAAAACACTCGAAAACTCCAGCCCTGATTTTAACTAAAATCATCACTACTCCTAAACTATTAATTATTTTGATCTAAAACTTTTCAAAAAACTTTATCATAGTTATCTGAGAATTTTTATCACAAGAAGTTTTTGTTTGCTCAAAATTCGCTCGATAAACGAATCGCTGGAAGTTACAAAAGTTCGATTCACGCCGAGCATCAGAAAAAAATTAGTAAAAATTTTCAAAATTTTTATTTTGAATTCCTGTGTCTCTAGAAATCGAAGGATATCGTAAGGCTAAAGTAAGTAAGGTTAAAGTGAAAAACGAATTAAAATTAACTTTCTTAAAAAATTCAGTTTTTTGGCTTCAACTTTGAAACTAAAAAAGTAAAAACTTTTTGTTTTAAGAAAAAAAAGATGCGCAATCAAATTTCACATTCATATATTTCTTTTAAAAATAAAAATTCAAACTTCGGTTATATAAAAATTCGACTTCAGTTTTGCACGAGAAAATTTTATGTGCCCTTATTTTATCCGGACCCTCATTTGTCCAAAAATAATGTGGGACATTTTAAATGATGTTTTCCTAATTTTCCAGGATTTAATAAAAGTGTTAGAAAAAATTCAAATTATTTGAGAAGATTCTAAAAAATTTTTAACTAAATGTAGATTTTTTTAACATTGTGAAATACATTTTTTATGCTGTTTAAGGTTTTTAAGAGGTTTCAAGATAACACAATTTTTTTTAAGATTTTCGAAAAAATTTTGAAGGAACTTGAAAATAATTCAAAACAATTGCATAATTATTAATTTGTAAGGATCTAAAATTAAAATAATTATACTTCTGGTTTAAAAAGTTTTTAGTTAAAAATATTTATCCCACAATTTTTAATAATTCTTACTGAAAATTGCTCAAAAACATACAGTTTTCATAATCTATAAATTCTATTGATTACTTCTTTAATTTTTATATTCGAAAATGATAGCGTGCATTTATATATAAATATTTTTTAAACTTTTGAATTGTACAATTTGTAAAAGTTTAACAATGATTTATTGATTGAGCGTTTAAATTAAAGAAATGTTTGGCTTTAATTTCAAAGGCTAAACATTTAAAAGAGTTTAACTTAAAGTTTGTCAATTTGCAATTCTGTTTTTATAATTTTAAATGAAAAAAACATAGCTTCAGGAATTCGAAACTTTGGTTGTAAACCTGGAACAAGCGAGGAATAAACTATTGTAATAATAATAATAAATATATAATAATATATAACATATAATAATAATGAACTATTAATTATTTTATTTAATTATAATTATTTATTTTAATAAACATTCATAACTGAGGATTTACATATTTAAATCAATCATAATTTTGACAAAAATTATATGGAAATAACAATTCTACATCATCTCAAATAATTATAAACCTTTAGATTCCAACCACTATTTAATCAAACAAAAAATAAATATTATGATAGAAAATAAAATTTTTAATCTCACAATGATAATCTAAATATTTAATATTACCACTATTCAGCTATTTGTTTCCGTGAAGATTTAAGAATAAATAATTACTGTTTCGTTTACTATTACAAAAAAAAAAAACATTCCGGACGCTCATCGGAGCGCCAACTGTCGTTAAGTACCCTCTAGAGAAGGACGCGAAAATCTTCAACTTTACACGGATTGGTCGAGGAGCACAGTAGTGTTCAAAAGAAGTGCGCGCGCACGGCTTCCCATTCCGGAACGATTCTGAGGGCTAGTGGTGGGGGAAATATTGTCGCGTCCTTCTCTAGAGGGTCCTTACTATCGGACTCAGCGCTGCCGTCGGTCGAACCGAAAAGTTGGGATCTTTTTATCAGAAGTCTTGACAAGAATTAGAATTCATAAAAAATTATAAATGATTATTAAAATAATTAAACTACTATTAAATAATATAATTTTACCATCCTAAAGTAAAATTACATGAAATAAACATTTTTTTTTAATGCAAACATGCACTCGCTCGCATTACAAGAGAACTAATCAATCTTACTGCCAATTTGGTAGCCACGTTTATATTTTTCGCGGAAAAATTTGAAATAAGCTTGACGAAAAAATGTGCCAAATGTAATCTAGAATGAGATAAATGTGTGCCATTGCCACATGGTAGAGTAACTGGCAGGCAGCCTATCTGCAGTAAGTCCGCAAGAGTGAAAGAGATAGCGAACAATCTGAATGGGCCATCTCTTTCACTCTTATGGATATTCTGTGCCTGCCCCTGCTGGCAAGCAGTAATCAGTAATCAGTAGCCAGCTTCGAAAATCAGTAGATCTCCCGGAAAATCAGTAGCAATGGCAACGCTGACCGGCCTAGTCAGGAAAATTCTGAACATGGTCAGACAACGGTCTATCTTCAACGTCCGCGCGCAATAAGCTTCAATACCGTGCGACGCTGGTAAGTTTTTCATGTAAAATTTTTATTCCAAAATGAAAAATGAAAATTTAAAGTATATCACGATCAAATAGAAAATTAAAACTTGATCAAAATACACAATACATTGAACTTCACATCTGCATAAAATTCTACTTCTTGCAATGCGCTCATTTCCAAATACATTATTACTGCAATGGTGATTGACTTGCGTGATTGGGTTTATGCGTTCGAATCCCTCCCATTGTCTACACTGTTAAAAAAAGTTAGGTCTCTTTATATTATTCGTTAAAGTGAGATGATAATTCGTAAGTGCAGTATCGAGGAACTGTGAAGAACAGCGACTGGTTGGTCAAATCTACTGATCCGTAGTTGAGCATCACATGAAAATTGGCACTGGTAACCATCAATGATAGTCATATTTAGTTGCCTATAATTGTAACGTTTACTGAACTGTGTAAAACGTCTTGGAAGATAAGTAGATTTAACTTAGTTTTCAGTAAAATATAAAATTATTTTTTCTACGTGCAGATTGCATATCAGCTTTAAAGTTTTATTTAAATCCAAAATTCTTTAGTTTGAAAACAGTCCAACATCATTCGTAATTTCTTTACTGGCCATATAAAGTTTTCATGTTGAAATATTTAATTTTGCCGTTAATCAATTCGCAATATTAAATTGTTTGAAGTTTTCGATTTTGCTTGCAAACAAATATGGAATAGTTCAATTTTTAGTTTAAAAATTTAATTTTCAACAACAAAATTAATTTTTAACTGCAATGATGAGCCCTTAAATAAAGAAATAATTTGTAAGAGAACAATTGAAAATGCAACAAAATAGTGGAATTTTATAACCAAAAAGATTTTTCAATTAAGAAAGAAAAAATGTCAATCAGTTACAATTTTAATTCAAGATGATGAATTTTCTACCAAACAAGTAAATTTTCAACACAAAAATTCGCAACTTCGACTTTTCCATAAAATTAATGAATTCTCAACAAAATAATTTAATTTTCAACCAAGTAGTAAAATTTCAGACTAAAAAATAGTTAAATTTTCATCAAGTTGAAAAATGTGAGAAATGTGGAAAGGTGATAGTTTAAATAAAGATTGAACTCAGATCCAACAAATATTTTTCTCTGATTCAAAGAATCAATCTTCCAAGTTTAATATTAAATTCATATTTCAATTTAAAATTACTTCATCAAAAAAAAAAATCGCGCCTCGCCCGAAGCTAGGTGGTTCTCCATTAATGTCTACTTAGTTTGCAAATAATTCAATGCCAATATTATTCCCGGAAATAAATCCGAGAACTGATCAATAACACTTATCAATTTAATGCGAGCTTTGAGCAGCAGTGAGTTAAAACTTGGACAATGAGAGCTGGAGGATTTAATGGACCACTAAAATAATTACAAACAGCGCACAGGCCATTATTCGAGAAACCTCTATCATGTTTCAGGGAACAGATGCAATCTCTGATATCGCTCTAATTATGTTTATTTCAACTATTGCAGCAGTAAAATAACGCTTATTGTTCGTTCGCTCTTATTTGAATCGTTTCGATCCAACACAAACGTTCAGTGTGGAGCTTCACCGTTTTCGAAACAGTTGCAGAGTCACTAATGCATAATATACATGATTATCGTATCAGGTGGCTGCCTGAAATTCATACAATGTTATCTGGATATGTATATAGGGTGGGTGGAAAATAGAGTATATCGCGAAACCACTCTAATTGCTTCCTCGTTTATTATTCCATTAAGTACTTTAGTCTCCACGTGCCAGTGTCAAGTTATGCGTTTCCTGCATAATTCAGAGAGCGAATGTAGCTTTAACGTTCAACCACCCAATCCACCCACCCATTTTGCCATGGAACACATATGGGTACATAGTGCTAAATGCATGGATCTATACATAGTAGCGACGTAGTATTCGCCCGTCACGTGTTACTTCGCCTCGTTATCGCAAGCAAAATGCGTCCTTACCCTCATTTCCTGAATAAGTGAATGCTTCTGATATTCGCATTTTGGTGAAATCAGCCCGCTCGTAACGATAGATTTTCCATGAAGAGGTGCTTTGTTGAAACAGCTTCTCTGCTTTTCAAGTCCTCTTGATAATTGAGGAAATTCTCAGATTTATGCACAAGTTTATGGATTTAGCAAATGAGAATTGACCTTGTGGATACAGTCGGCTTGAGATTGTGGAAAAATAAGTAGCGCACTGTTACTCCTCTAGTCCTTACCTTACTGCGGAAAACCGATATCTATGAAGTAGTTCCCATGTAATCATAATAACCTTATTTTTGAGTGACCACCTTTTTACAAACAGTCGTTTGGAACACTTGTTGCAGGCCCAGGGAGTAAAATTAATAATCAGCCTGAACATCCAAATTGTCAGACTGACTGTATTAGAGAGTCCGGATTCTATAACGCCTTATACAATTTTCCTGGCTGCTCCAGGCCGCTCAAGTACGCTAAGGGCTTGAAAATCAGTTTTCAAAAATTCAATACTTTAACATATCACTTTGTAAGGTAATGTTAGTAATTGTACCAGTACTTAGTTAACAAATTTTTAGCACATATTCAGTACTTTTTTTAAAAACAGAATGAATAAACTTTGTAGAAAATCTTATAAAGAACATAATATACTATTTTAAAATAAATAATTGCGCCTTAAACTTTTCTTTCTATAGCAAATTTATATTTCTTTTCCATAATCTTTAAGACTTAGCAATGTAAGTACCTTTTTTAATTTCACAAGTCAAGTTAAAAATTAAGTAATGATCTTGATTTTATACTGAAAACATCCTCAATAACTTTAATGTATTACTCAATAAAAAAATTTGGTTTCTTTAAATTTCAGTAGTTTACAGTAGTATATACATAAAAAATATACCCTAAATTTTACTTCTGCAAATTTTCACGGAATAAAAATAATTAAGAACATAGTCTTCAAAATAAAAAATTTATTTTTGGTTTCCTTTCATAAGTATTGAAATTATTATCTTAAAATGATGTATGTATGTAAAAATACCTTCTTTTTCTTTGTTAATATTAGAAGCCAAGTTAGCTGGAGTTTCTGGTAAACTCGACATTTCATTTTTTAATTATTGATTTTCAATATTTATAGATATATTTGATTAGGAATCAAATTCAAAATTCTCTGAATTTTAATAGATGTCTAATACTTTCCTAGCTACTATTTAAAATGCACCACTACATGCCGTGGTGCAACCGGGTTCCGTAGGTATCATCTCTTACGCGCTTGGTCAATGATATTTAAGTGCTCCTATTTTGTTAACGAATGATTCAATTGAAATAATATTTTTAAGAAAACTTCATCATATCTTAATTAACATTTCTTTAACTGGAATTTTGGGCTTACTCAAAATTCCCTCCATAAACGAAGCGTTTGAAAATTTTCTAACATTAATTTGATACTGCTTGCCCAAAAAAATTCTAACTTTTCTATTTAACAAAACCAATCCATTTTTATTTGTAAATTATTTTAAGAGCGATTTGAAGTGAAATGTAAAAGTTTTCAATTTTTGATAACTGATTTTCGAGCCATCAGGGGCCAACTTGGGCGCCTTGAAGTGGCCTGGCAAATTTTATGCGGGATTATAGAATCCGGAGTCTCATTTTAGCTTTAAGGCGCTTCCTAGGGCTTGATTATTATTCAATGTATTACAAATGTCGTATTTTAATCACATTATCTAAAGGGCTAAATGCAACCCCTCAGAGAGAGGTTTCTCGAAAAATAGTCTTATTGTTTTTGCTTCATTAATTGTAAATATGATGCATTTTATGCATCTGGGAAAGTGCAGACCGCCACCGTGAATGTACTCATAGTATTGACATTTGGTTCACCATGGGTACACTGACATGGGGGTTTGATTCTTGAAGGCGCATAAAATGCATGATATTTTTAATTAACTAGGAAAAAACAACAAGACCATTTTTCAAGAAATCCCTCTGTGAGGGATTGTATCAGGCCCTAAGATTATGTGGTTAAAATATGGCGTGAAAAATTTATAATTTTAGGAGAAATTATGCCTTTTGTAATGTATGGATTAAAGTAAAGCCCTAGGAAGCGCTTTAAACATGGGACAATCCCATAGATGGTGTAGCATACTATCCGTGGAGCGTCACAAGTTGATGGTTAGCTTCACTATACCAGAGTAAACTTGACGATCCAGAAGAGTAAACCTGATTATCTCAACAGTTTTAGCTTCATTATCTCGGAGTGTTAACTTAATCATACCGGAGGATCAACCTAATTTCCTGTTGCCCTTCTCCTACCTACTTATATATTCCTCCGAGTAATAGAGACGAGGGCGGAAATTTAAATCATCAAATCAAACCTGAAAACCGTGAAAATTGATGTAAGATCCATCAAGTATTTAAGCATCTTTATTATTTTTTAAAAGTAAGATACCTGAGTCATGATTGCATATGAACAACAAATTTGAGAATACATTACTTTGAGCAGGAGTGGATGAGGAAACGGCCTCACTGTACTTAATTTAAACATTTTAAACACTCAAAAATTCATTTTGAGCACTTTCTCAGTCGAGAATGTTGACAATCCACAGTTAGAAATTTCTGTATGAATTTTCAGAGACGCGTCACTAACACTTTATGCAGATACTGTTTCTAAATTTGCCTGATTTGTAACAGAAATTGCAGCAACGGTCTGCATAAAGCTGCAGTCAAATGTTTCAGAACATTCTGTTACAGTTTAGGAATTTTCAGTTCCCGAACTGAAAATTTCAGGAGGTTGAAAAATTTTGTTTGGTTTATTAATTTTAATATAAAACATGTAGTCTATATTTCTTTTAAGGATATAAATAGCAAGAAATATGAGTGAAGTTAATTCAAATGACTTCTTATGTATCTATGTTATAATAGGACATGATAAGTTTTTTTTTTACATTTGATTCATTAAGTATACTATATAATACAGTTTTTTATATACAATTCGATCGTATAGAGTCATATCATAATTATTATTTTTAAGATAAATATATACTGCAAATTTGGTAAGGCACTCGGTCCGGATAGATCTAGCTACGAATTCCTGAAGAAGCTGCCTGGCAATCTTACCCTAAACATAAACTTGATTTTCAGAAAAATACTAAGGGAAGAAAAATTTCCAGAGACAAATCCCTTGAAAATAAAAAAGATTAAACTTATTCCGGAAATTTCTCTAAAAATTCCTTGAAAGAATTCTGAAGAAAATACTTTTTTACTGTTTTTAGTAACTACCCCTTTATCTCATTTTTTCACTTAAATGTAAACTGAATTAGTAGAACTCAAAAGAAAATTTAACTTTTCGTAGTTTAAAAATGGATTATTATATTTTCGGTTTAGAATTTATCTTATTTGGTTAAGAATACTACTATTTGATTGTTGATTTAATTATTTTCTAAAAAGTGCAACAAATTTTTTAAGATTCACCTTCTTTGGTAAAAAATTTAACTGCTTCGTTGAAAGTTAAACTTTGTTCAAAATTCATTTCTTTTAAAGATTCATCTCTTTGGTTGATGATGTAACTATTTTAATAAAAATCCGTTTAATTTTACTCGTGTTTCTAATTAAATTTTACTATTCCATTTTTGGTTGAAATTGTATCTTCTTTACCTAAAAAAATTAACTGCTTGGTTACAAAATTAATATATTTTGTTGTTAAGTCGTCTTTATAAATAAAAAAATCCAATTTTGTATTTAAAATGCAACTATGTAGTTGAATTTTGAATTGAGACTCCGGATTCTATAACCACGCATAAAATTTGCATAGCCGCTTCAGGTCGCTCGAGTTGGCCCCTGATGACTTGAAAATCAGTTTTAGAAAATTTAACTTTTTAAAACATCTCTCTGTAGAAAATTTCATAACGCATCTTTTTTTCTCTAGACGAAAAAATTGTATCTTTTACCATTTCTGTAAAAAATCAAAAAAATTTAACTTTTCAGACCAGCAAATTTACTATACAGGGTGTCCCAGAAACCTCGTACCGCCAAAAACCAGGACATTGCTTTTTAAATTTTGAGCTGAAAAGTCCTTTGCCATTTTTCGAAATTCTCAAAA
>JAAAKG020051326.1:0-18360 GCA_010014905.2 Druon quercuslanigerum
TCTGATTGAATGATACATTGATTTCAATTTTTTGTGACCCTAAAGCCAAATTTCACCATCAACATCCAATTACTATTCTGTTAATATTTTAGGGTATTTTAAAAGAATCCAAAGAATTTCTAATGGATTTCAATAATTTCAAGGTTTTCCAAATGATACAAAAGATTTTAGGCTATTTGAGAAACTTCTATAGAAACCTTTCGATATTTTTTAAAATCTATTTGAATTTTTAAAAATATCTTGAAACCTGATAGGTCCAATAAAAAATGTTCACATCCTTCCAAATTCTTCAAAACCTCATGTAAATTTTTTTTAAATAACTTCGAAGCATTTAAACTTTTTAAAGTTCTGCAAAATTCCTTGTAAGTTTTTAAAATACCTTAAAATATTAACAATTTCTTTGAAATATTTTAAATTCCCTTGAAACTTTTTAAAGCTCTCGAGGATTCCTTGGAATTAGCATTATTTTATTTAAGGGATTTCGTAGAGTTTCAAAGATTTTAAATATTTTATTATATTTTGAAAGATTCGAAGGAGCTTTCAGTTGAATTCAATAATTTCAAGGAGTTTAAAAGAATTTCAAAGATTTGAGAGAGAAACGATTTTAAAGGATTTTAAATATATGAAGATATTTTAAATTATATTAACAATTTTAAGTGGTTTCAAGAGAGTTTAAAGATATTTTTTAACATGTCCAGAAAATTTCAAGAATTTAAAAATATATCCAGTTGTTTCCAAATATTTTAAAGGGTTTCAAATATCTTAAGGCGTTTCAAAAGGTTCAAAGGAATTTACAATTTATTTCAATAATTTAAAGGGTTTTAAAAGGCTATAAAAATGTTTTGAGCATTGAAAAAATGTGCAAGGCATTTTAAAGAAATTGAAGTAATTTAATCGGATTTTAAAAGGTGTGCAATATGTTAGGATATTTTAGAAGATTCAAAAAGACGTTTTGAAAAGAAAATTTTTTTTAAGACACTTTAATCGATCTCAATAAATTATTGGGATTTCAAAGGGTTTGGAATATTTTTGGATATTTTAAAAGATTTTAATACATTTTTAAAACATTAAAAAAATTCTAAGGGATTCCCAACGATTTTAAAGTATTAAAAATATCTTTAGTGTATTTTTAACATGCTTGAATAATTTTCACGGTTTTTAAAATAATTACAAGATTTTAAGGAATTTTTAAAAATTACAACCAATTTTCTAGAGCTTGAAAAAGTTCCAGGGATTTAAAAAAATTTTAAACAATTTTATCTTTCTTGGGTTTTTCTAAATACGTTTTAATACAATTTGAAGTAATTTAAAGGATTTTCAAAATTTAAGGGCACTTTCTAAAATTCTAAGGAATTTATAAGAGTTTAAAAAAGTTTTAAGAGATTTCAAAGGATTTTAAAGCATTTAAAATATTGCAGAGTATTTAAAAATATTCCAAGGCATTTTCAAGAGTTTAAAAAAATTTCAAGGGATTTCAAAGATTTGAAAGTTTTTCAAACATTTTGGGGTATTTCAAAAGATTCTAAGGAATTTTTAATTGTTTAAAGTAATTAAATGGCACTTCAAACGATTTGAAATATTTTAGGGTATTTTTAATGTTTCCAAAGAATTTTCAAAAGCTTAAAAAAGCTCCAGAAATTTAAAAAGATGATAAAGGATTTAAAATATTCTACGGTATTTCCGAAGATTCCAAGACTTTTTTAATTTATGTCAGTTGTTTATTGGAAGAATGGAATTTTATTTAAAAAGATTTTAAAGGATTTGCAATATTTTAAGAAATTTCAAAATATTCCAAAGAATTCTTAATTGATTTCAATTACTCGAAGGGGTTTCAAAGGACTTGTAATATTTTTTGCGTATTTCAAAAAATACTAAGAAATTTTCAAATATTTTTTCGGCATTTAATTGAATCTCAAAGTTTTTGAAATATTGTAGGGAATTTTACAAGATTCAAAAGTTTAAATTAATTATTTATTGCTTGAAATAATTTAAAGGGATTTCAGAGGATTTGAAATACTTTAGGTTTTTTTTAAACATCCCAAGATATTTTCAAGAGTATAATATTATAAGAGTATAATATTTTGAAGGAGTTTCATCAAAAAAATGTTTAATGTGTTTTTAAGGAATTTCCTCGAATTTTATAAGATATCAAATGATTTTACAGAATCTATAAGGTTTTAAGATATTTAAACGATTGCACGGAATTATATGAGTAATGAGGATTTCGATTATTTTCAGGGATTTTAAAAGCTCTTAAGATATTTTGATAAATTGTCCAGAATTTCAGAAACAATCAGATTCGAAGAGACTTTCAAATATTTTTTGTTTTTCATTTGAATTAATCTGGGATTAATCCTGAATTCTTAGTAATTATTTTGAATTCTCTTTGATTTTTAAAATTCTTTTTAATTAACTTAATTGTACCTAATTGATTTTTTTTTTAATTTTAAGTTTCTACTTACACTACCGTCGGAAATTATTAAGATCGATTGACGCAAGCGCTATTAAAAATCACTGCGGGCTTTGAACCACGATAACTCAGTGAAAAAAAATGCTAGAGCAATTTAAAAAAAACGGTTGGAAAGCCTATGAAATTCCACGTCTATTAATGTCAAACAGATTTTATTCGATCTGCTGAAAAGAATATAGCACGTGATAAGTTTAAAAAAAATTCTGGATTTTCTAAAATTTTGTACCTCGACTTCAACTTTTAGCATGACCTAGAAAAATTGTTGCAAAAATCTAAAAACTATACCACAAAGAGTCTCATGTTTTATCTTTAATTTAAGCCAAAGTAACTTCAAAAATCTTGATCGGTTCCTGAGATACGATTAAAAATGTTAAATCGTATCTGAGTTGAGTTTTAGTCGACGATGACGGTGCTCGGCCGGTCTGCTGCTCGCCTCCTTCGTTGAGGCAGGACCGAATAGGCGACGCACAAAGTGGTACTTGATTGAGGCTCTCTTACACTTTTGATTCTGCTAATCAGTAATTTTTATTTCAAATTATTGTAAATTTTTAAAATTATCCATTTTCTTTAAATGCTCACAATTATTCTAATTCAGAATTATCCTCATATTAAAGAATAAAAAAATGAGGAACATTTTTTTAATTTTTTTTTAAATTTTCATGAACTATAGTATTAATAAAAATGTAGATATATTGTTACAGGAGTAAACTATTTTTTAAACGAATTAAGCAGCTAAACTCTAAATAAATTAATCATATGAAAAACACTCAAAAATATTAAAAGCGAATAATAATGGTATTTCCAAAATAAATTAAATATAAAACAAGGTGTAGGTGTGATGAAAATTATATTTTCAATTTCTAATAAGTAGTTTATTATTTTCCTTTACACAAACAACTCGCTCATTATTTAATTTTTCGATTACCAAAATTACAATCAAGCACCACCTCTGTGCGTGGCCTATTCGGTCCTGCCTCAACGAAGGTGGTGAGCAGCAGACCGGCAGATAAAAAAAATCTGTTTGACATTAATAGACGTGCAATTTCATAGGCTTTCCAACTTTTTTTTAAATTGCTCTATAATTTTTTTTCGCTGAGTTATCGTGGTTCAAAGCCAGCAGTGATTTTTAATAGTGCTTGCCTCAATCGATCTTATAATTTCCGACGGTGGTGTAATTGAGTTTTTTTTTTTTATATTTTAAGTTTCTACCTAATTCAGCCCGCAGTTTTTAAAAGTTTTTTTTGAAGCCCTTCAATGAATTTTTTTGTACTAGTAAGTTGTTTTCAATCCACTTAAATTTTTCTGAAATTTCAAATTTACTGAAATGAATGGAATTTCTTGAATCTTTTTCAATTCAGTTAAATTCTTTTGAATTTAGCTTGAATTATTTTGAACTGTTATAAATATATCCTGTTTTTTTTAAATTCGACTTAAATTTTTATCAACTAGATCGAATTCTTTTAAATACTTGAAATTCAAAAGAACATTAGTTACATTATTAATGCACATTTGTCACTATTAGTTACTTTTTGGGTTAGAGATACATTTAAATTACATAAGGCTGTGACTGTCCTTGAAAGTAATAAATTACAAATTATATGATTTAATTAAAACAAGATTCTATATTAAAAATTAAACAAGATTAGAATTGTGTTCTCAAACTATTAATAGTTAGGGAAAGTCAGGGAAAGTGAGGGAATTTTGAAAATTAATTTTTTCAGCCACCCTCTTTACTTTCAAGATTAGCCATGTGAAGTCTGCTTCTTATGGTAATAAAATAATAAAAAAATGTAAAAATATAATAAAGTGAATAATTACCTGAAGCATGCACAACAGGTCATGCCGCTAATTAAACGAAAACAGCCTGTGCAAGCATTTTGGTAAATCACGAAAAGCCAGCCATAGGAGGCAATTGATAGCTGCATATAATGATGTGCCCAATCCAAGGACATCCAGTTGGGGACACCAGTGAAAATGCTTTGTGAATCTGCAAAACTTTTTATTTTAACAAAAAGTAATTCATTGCTTTTTAAATACTTCATTTCAGCTCATTTGCATTTGCATACTTTGTATATGAGTCTCTTCAAAGAAACTGAAAGTGAAAATTTGCATACCAGAGGTGTATTTTGGTCTTTCTAGGATGTTGAGTCTTCGTAATTCAAGGGTTTCACGTTTCTGACGAACTCTGAGGAGCACACATCCTGCCATCACATCTGAAGGAACCAAATCGGTTCCGCGAAAAAGTGCAGTCAGCAATCCTAAAACGCAAATTTACTTTTTCATTTAATAGCATTATTTAAGTTAGGAAAATAATTTTCTTTTAATCACAAGTTAAAACCTTAGGTGTCGTCCATAAACTATGTTACCAATTTGAGAAGGTTGGGGTAAGGACAAAAAATACGGTTGCTTTTTTCGCGGAAATTACTTTATTCGGTTCCCTTTATTCGGATAAATAAAAAATAAAATTTGAGCGGTTTGGTGAAATTCGAAGTTTTACAAAAATTATTGTAAATAACAAGTGTTTTTAAAACTGAAAATATAACTATTTTATTTAAGTTTGAAAATAGTATATATTTTTATTTGAAAATTGATTTTTTGTGTTTGAAGATTCAACTATTTGGTTATAAATTCATGTATTTTCCTGAAGATTCGAATATTTTGCTGAAAATTCGTCTTCTCTGGTTGAATTCGACTCTTTTATTTTAAATTGAAATTGCAATCTGAAAAGGTTTGTTTGACAATTGATCTTTTTCTGTTTGAAAATGTAACTATTTGGTTGAAAATTTATGTACTTTCCTGAGGATTCAAATATTTTGCTGAAAATTTTCCTCTTCTCTGGTTGAATTCGACTCTTTTCTATTTTAAATTGAAATTACAATCTCAAAAAGTTTGTTTAACAATTGATCATTTTCTATGTAAAAATTCAACTATTTGGTTGAAAATTCATGTATTTTCCTGAGCATTAAAATATTTTGTTGAAAATTCGTCTTCTCTGGTTGAATTCGACTCTTTTTTTTATTTTAAATTGAAATTGCAATCTGAAAAGGTTTGTTCGAGAATTCATCTTTTTCGGTTTGAAAATTCAACTGCCTTGTGTAAAATTCTTCGTGGCTTGAAAAGTTAACAATTTGGTAAAAAATTAAACTATATAGTTGAAAATTAACTTTGTTCTTTAAATTTCTTATTTTCGATTTGAAAAGTCAATTTTTTTGGTTGAAAATACGCCTTTTCTAAAAAAATCGTCTGTTTAGTTACAAAATTCATCTTTTCGGCTGTGGATTTAACTATTTTGTTCAAAGTTTTGTTAAAATTGATTTTTTTGTTAAAAAATAATTTTTTAAATTGAAAATGTAATTATTTCATTTTTGGTGGTAACCACATATTCTTTAGTTGAAAAATTCAACTATTTTGCTAAAATTTAAACTATTTAATTAAAAAATTAGTTTCTTGGTAGAAAATTAACTTTTTTTACTGGAAGTTCGTAGTCTAGGGGGAAAATTCCCCTATTTTGTTGAAAATTCAAATTTTCGGCTGTGGATTCAAATATTTTGTTCAAAGTTTTGTTAAAAATAATTTTTTTTTAAAACTATTTTTTTAAATTGAAAATGTAACTATTTAATTTTTGGTGGAAATCATACATTCTTTAGTTGAAAATTCAACTATTTTGCTAAAATTTAAAATATTTAATTAAAAAATTAGTTTCTTGGTAGAAAATTAACTTTTTTTACTGGAAGTTCGTAGTCTAGGGGGAAAAATTTCCCTATTTTGTTGAAAATTCAAATTTTCGGCTGTGGATTCTACTATTTTTTTAAAAATTTGTCTTTTGCAGTTTAATTTAACTGTTTCAAAACTAGTTTTTTCTTAAAAATAAATTTTTAAAACTGTAAATTTAACTAGTCCATTTTTTGGTTCAAACCTTATCTTTTTTCAGTTGAAAACCTATATTTTAAATATAAATGCAAGTATTTTATTAAAAATTATAATATTTATTTGAAAAATTAGCTAGTTGGTAGAAAATTAACTTTTTTGTTGAAAGTTCGTGGTAAATTTAAGTACTTTGTTGAAAATTCGTCTTTTCAGTAGAAAATTTTATTTGTTCATTGAAAAATCATAATTTTCGGTTACAAATTCAACTATTTTGTTAAAAATTAAAATATTTATCTGAAAAATTAACTAGTTGGTAGAAAGTTAACTTTTTTATTGAAAGTTCATAGTCTCAGGTGGTAAATTCATGTACTTTGTTGAAAAAACGTCTTTTTAGTTACAAAATTCATCTTTTCGGCTGTGGATTATTTTTTTGTTAAAAACTAATTTTATAAATTGAAAATGTAAGTATTTTATTTTTGGTGGAAACCATATATTCTTTAGTTGAAAATTCAACTATTTTGCTAAAATTTGAACTATTTAAATCAAAAATTAGTTTCTTGGTAGAAAATGAACTTTTTTTACTGAAAGTTCGTAGTGTATGGGGAAAAATTCCCCTTTTTTGTTGAAAATTCAAATTTTCGGCTGTGGATTCAACTATGTTGTTAAAAATTAGTCTTTTTTAGTTAAATTTAACTGTTACAAAATTAGCTTTTTCTTAAAAATCAATTTTTAAACTGTAAATTTAACGATTTTGTTAAAAATTAAAATATTGATCTGAAAAATTAACTAGTTGGTAGAAAATTAATTTTTTGTTGAAAGTTCATAGTCTCAGGTGGTAAATTTATGTACTTTGTTGAAAATTCCTTGGAAAATTAATAAATAAATTAATAAATCCCATCAATAAATAAAAAAATTTGAGTAGAAAATTTTACTTCTTCATTGAAAAATCATAATTTTCGGTTGAGAATTCAACTATTTTGTTAAAAAAAAATTTTTAGCCGAAATCAAAGGAATTAACATTAATTTTTCAAACTAAAAATGTAACTATTCCATTTTTGGTTGAAACTTTATCTTTTTTAGTTGAAAATTGAACAATTCGGTTGAAAATTGATCTCTCTTGACTAAAAATTGCATTATTGTTGAAAATTTATCTTTTTTATGTTTAAAAATCTACTGTTTTGTTAAGTCTTTTTTTTTGTCGAAAATTTAAATATTTGATTCAAAATTCGCCCATTTGCATTGAAAGTTGATCTTTTATGGTAAAAAAATCATCTATCCTCTTTGGAAATTCATCTTCCTTTCTGTTTTATTTAAAATTAAAATCTTGTTTCTTTGAAATATTAAATCTTTCGTTGAAATTTTAGCTTTTATTTTTGTTTCCAACTGAACTATGAATATAAAAACGTATCAAACATTTCCCACAATTGGTAGCATAGTTTATGGCTTATCCCTTAATAATTTCTTATCAAGATATTTGATCCATGCACGTAGAATGTGTTGAGCAATAATAGAATTAATACTAATTTATTAAAAAATAGCCACAAATATTCCTTTGGCTCGTTGATCATGTAATCATACAAGTTTCAAAATTTTCACTTGTGTGCTGTGACATTTGTTTGAACTTGTTTTTCGCGTTTTGACCAAATTTGAAAGAATTTGAAAAAATTTGAAAGAATTAGTTTGAAAAAAAATATTTATCATGACTGAGATTAGGAACTGCAATAATAAATATAAAAAGATCTTAAATTTTTAAAAGGGTTTTACTTATAAAATCCTTAAATTAGAGAATTTTACCTAAAAAATTGTTTCAAATGATTAAAACCTTCAATTTGGACCATTTTAGCTTGAAATTACATTTTTGGAACATTTCCCCTTCATTTATCCAATGAAGTTTTTTATTGAAAGCACTGTAAGGCCCGAATAATTTTCAAGAGATTTTATTTACAAACACCTAGTAAGGATTAACAAAGCAAAATGATTGAAATGATCAAAGTGTCTACATTCATCGAAGAAAACCGGCTATTCATACGGACAATTTTCTGCAAATAGCTCCTTCCCCTTCACTTTTGGATTCGTACCGAAAAAATGTAGCTGTTAAAAAAAAATCTTTAAAAATCTCTGTTCTAAGTCAGAATTAGTTACAATTCAAAACTTTTCTCATCCAAATTTTGGCAAAAGAGAGTTACTATATTTTTTAAATAATAATAAAAAATTTTTAAATAAATATATTTCTTTTAAATTCCGAGTTTAAACGGGATTTTATTTTTGACAGAGGGTCGTTTTTAGAAGAAATTTTAATTCTGTTTTATAAGTAGGGAATTTACAAGAATAATCCCTGTTCCAAGTTGAAATTCATCAGATTTTAAAATTAAACTATTTTGTAGAAGAATCGTCTTTTTGGGTTCAAACTTATCTCTTGACAGAAATTTGATCTGTTTTCTTCAGAGATGCGGCTATTTGGTTACAAATTATTCTGCGTTGGCTGAGAATTGAACTATTTTCTTAAAATTTTGCCTTTTTTTTAATTAAACTTTTTTGGTTAAAATATCAATTATTATATTTTTCGTTCAGACTTTATCATTACTGATTTAAAATTCGTCTGCTTTGTTTAAAGTTGAACTTTTTTTGTGAAAAGTCATTTTGCCGTTGATATCGATTTATCAATGTAATTAATGATATAAACTTTTAATTTAAAATTTATTAATTCAGGTTTGGATTAAAAATCCAACTATTTTATTAGAAATTCCTTTCTTTTTTTTGAAAGTTGATATATTCAACTCTTTTCTGAAAAATTCGTCTTTTTGGTAGAAATATTATATTTTTTGCTGAAAAATTGAAGTGCTTGGTTGCAAATTATTCTTTTTCGGTTAAAAATTCAACTATTTTGTAAAAAATTTGTCTTTTTCTTGGTTAAATTCAACTATTTTTGATTTAAAAGTAAAAGATCCTTTTCGTGGAAATAACAAATCATATATTCTTGGTTGAAAGTTAATCTTCATTATTTGCAAATTGTACCATTTGGTTTAAAATTGAAATTTTGGTTAAACATTAGTTTTTATTGTTGAAAATTCACTTTTGTTTTGGAAAATCATAATTGCAGTAAAAATTCAAACATTTTGTTAAAATGCTTTTATTCTGGTTAAAATATAACTAATTTGGTTAAAAAGTAATATTTTTTTATAAAAAAATTCAACTATTAAGTTTGAATGGAACTGTTTTCTTTAAAATTAATTTGTTTCTTTGTTGGATATTCAACTATTTACTTAAACAATCTTCTTTATTTGTTGAAAATTAATATCTTCTAATATTAATATTAGATATTAATATTCTAATATCTAATACTCTAATATTCTAAAAGATATTAATGTTCTAATATTAATATTCTAATATTAATATCTTTTTGAAATAATTTTTTTTTGGTCAAAAGTTCAACAATTTCATTAAAAATGCAATATATATGATCAAAAATGATATGAAAATTGACTAAGAAAAAAGCGGGTATTTTAAAGCATCGTTCTCGATGTTATTTTTCTTGGTATGCTGGTATATATTAATACTAGTAAATTAATAATACCTTTTTTAGTCTGAAAAATTTTCTGTAACTCCACTGGGATACGAACCCCGGTCTTCAGATTGCCGGCCTGGTTCTCTTATCAGCTGAGGAGAGGACGACATATATTCTCACAAAAAAAAAAAATTGTATGTTAGTCTATTGTTTCTATGCAGTTCTTAAATCACAAATCAAAAGTGAAAAATAGATAGAGGTAAGCTGATAAATTGGTAAATATTATATTAAAGTTGGTAAGAGCACCAAACCGGCAATCTGAAGACCTGGGTTCGTATCCCAGCGAAGTTAAATAGATTTTGTCCATACAAACAAAAATATATATATTAATATTTTCATTTGGTATCAATACGCACTAGTAGAGCAATAAAAATAAAATTGGGACCAATTATACCTATTACAGGTAAAAAAAACTCTAAAATCGAAAAAAAATGTAATCGTTTTGGTAGAGACTCTCTCGTTAACGAATGGAAAGTTCTGAAGATGATGGCCACCGTTTTAGTTCTCTTTGAAGAGCATAGCGTCACAAGGTCTCAGGTCTGTAATTTGCAAGCAGCCGCTAATTTCGAGCGTTTTATTAAGCTTTAGCCTCACCCGCATGTACCTATGTCTCACCAGCAACATGTTGGAAGGTTTCGTTGGCACTCTCGTCTCTCCTCATCCACCAAAAAAATTTGAACCTCCGAAGCCAGATCCTGGAGGCTTTCCCATGTTCGATTTCATCCTCAAGGACTTTTTCTTCCAACCTGAGAGACCCCAGGGGATCGAAGACCAGGGCCAAGCCCAAAATGGCTAGCCCAATTAGCACCCAGTCGAAAAAAACGAGGACCTTCACTGCCGTTATGGTGTAATGCTCATTGCTGCATCTGACGTTATCACTTAGTACCCATAAAGAGCCCAAAATGTTCCATACGATTTCCAAGGGCACCAAGAGGATTCTGAAACGTGTTAAAAAATATATTTATTGAATAATTTTGTATTACACTGGAACCTGGATTAGTGCACGGTTTCGGGTTTTGGGCATGACCCGATTTGTAACGAATCCAGGTAGTCCGAACGTATACAGTAAGGGACGTGGTTCCTCTTAACAAAAAATTACTGAGAATAGCAATTCTATGAATGCACAAATCCAGGTTATGGATATCCAGGTTTCAGTGTATTTAATAAGCCATTGTTAGGCAGTTACGTAACATTTTTAATTTATGAATTCTCTGCCTCATCCATTTTTTATATCAAAATTTCTAAATAAATAATTTTAATTCATCAAAAAATTTATTTCTAAATGTTTCTCAATATTATTGATAGAAGAGAACATTTAATTTGTAAATTATTGTTTAATACTGGGAAATCATTCTGCATTTAAAATTTCGCTACCACACTATAATTTGTAAACATTCTTACATTTTTAAAGTGAAAAGAAAAATACAATTTTGCGTAAAAACTTATTTGAACGAATTTTAAAAAATTAGAAGCCTATTAGTAGTTATGAAAGATTTGAGAAGACTAATTTTTTACAAATTTTTCTGGCAAAAATTGTAATGGAATAGATTTTGTTTAAAAAGAATAAATTTAAGTTTAAAAGATTTCAAAATGTAAACTGAATTTTGCAGAGCGTCAAGAGAATGAAAAAAGTTTTCTTATGATTCAATGGAAAATTTTAAATGATTGTTTCATAATTAATTCTAAGAGAAAATTTAAAAATAGTTTGTTTCAGGAAAATAAAATAAATTTTGTCGGTCTTGAAAAAAATTTAAATTATTTTTTACTTTGAAACATTAATTTTACGAGATGGTTCAAAAAGATTTCAAAACATTTTAAAGGATTAAAAAAAAATTTTAAGAAGAATCTAAAAGATTTTAAGGCCATTTTTTAATTATACAGAATTTTTTTTAAATGCAGGAAAATTTTGAATATTTTTTAAAGATTAGAAGGTTTAGAACGTCTGACAAGATTAAAAAAGAATTTTCCTAATATTTTTGTGTAAATTTAAAAGGATTTTTATTTTGAAAAGTGAACTTTAAGAGAAAATTAAAAAAGGGTCTTAAGCATATGAGACAATTTCCCAAAATTCTCAAAAAGTGTATAAAAGATTTTAAGGCAAAAATGTCTAATTTAGTAAGATTAAAAACTAAAAAAAAAATAAAGTAAATTCAAGAAATATTTAGTAGATTGAAAGAGATTCAAAAAAAGTTTTAAAATTGGAAATTTTTACATTTATAATGACTTTCAAAATTTATCAAATATTTCTTGATTTCTTCCAAACTTCTAAAAGTCCTAAACATTTTGTAAAAAGACAAAAATATTTAAAATATTTAAAATCCTATATAATAAAATAATTTTTTTTGATCTTCTAGATTCTTTTCTGACTCGGTCTTGCGAGTTTTCGGCACTAATTATGTTTTTTTGCTGTTTTTTAAATACAAATTGTTTCTTTTACATAAAATTATATTTTTACTTCTGATAATAAGATCTATAAATTAATTGTTTAAACAGTTTATTATTGTTTTTAGCGATTTTCTCATAGACTATAGTTAGAAACTTGCGGTTTTAATTCCTAAAAGGTTTCGTTTTTTTCTAAAATATTCATTTGTGTCTACTTTTCATTTAAAGCATGAAAAAATAATGCGCTTTAACCGAAATATTTTTATAAACAAATTTTATATTGTTTATAACTATTATCTCATATAATAACACTAGATAGTTGCAGTTTTTCTAAAATTGTCCATTTTTTGTCAACTTTTCAAACCAACAACCATAATTATCTAAATAATTAATTATTATCCTAAAATACTCGATCTTGAAGTAATGTTAGAAAGTTCGTTTTTTTTCTGAAATATACAACTTTTTATGTCTACTTTTTTAAAAATATATTTTTCTCAAATAAAACAGATACTTGAAATCTTATTCAAATTTTCGATAAGGTTCATATCAAATATAATTTTTCCTTGAAGTTTTTTCTGGGACCCTTTTTGTTTAAATTAATATTAATATTTATTGTTAGCTTAAACCAAAAATTCAAAGAAAAGCCGAAAATTGTAGAACACACACGACTTCTTTTTCATAAGGATTTACTCTGAGAAGAGATAGTTGTTAACCATAATAAATGTTTTAAACAATGATGTTTGTGAACTTGCACTAATTATTATCACACTAAGTAAAAGCTAGACAAACAGTTAAATACAGTAATTATCTAACATTACTATACAATACAGTTTTTAACAATAATAACTTGTATAAAATATTAATTTTGTTAAAATACAATAAATATTACGTCGATCTAAATGAAAAATTGACAAAAAGTGAAAAAATTCAGAAAAAACTTCCAACATTACCCAAAGACCATATTATTAAAAATAATAATATATTATTTAAGCACTGATGTTTGTTAAAATAAATTAATTTACCCTCACTCTATTTTAAAAGTGGACAAAAGTAGAAAATTGTAGAAAAATTGCAATTTTCTATTATAAATATAAGAGAATATTGTTATAAATGATAATAAATTGATTAAAAACTTATCACTGTTTAATTTAATTGATCATCGCCTCAATATAACTAAAAATTTGAAAATAAGTTAAAAAGTTTGGAACAAACCGCGACTTTCTAACTAAAGTCTGAGAGAAAATGTCTAGAAACAATAATAAAAATTGTTTAAGCAATTCATGCATTCATATTATTATTAGTAGAAATTAGTATCTCATGCAGAAAAACATTCTGTTCTAAAAAACCGCAAAAATATGAAAATTAGTGCCAAAAACTCATAAAACCCAATTTTTTGCATGTTCGGGTTTCTTGGGACAATATAAAACTGACTTATGGGGTTGATATTTAAAAAAATTATGATTACTTTGTGTTCTATAGCTAATTTTCAACCCACACTTTACTCAATTTTAACGTTTTTTAAAGGAATAATTTTTAAATATTAGAATCATCTGTGTGTTTGGATTTTTGATAACAAATTGTGTATTTTTTATTTATCAATAAAATTGCTATTTTTTTAAGAAGGTTCTATGTCTGTGATAAAACCCTAAAACTATCTAAAAACAATTTCCAGTGTGTGAGCATAAGTTTATAAGAATTGTCCAAACGTTCGAAGTGAGACCGAAATTTTTTTTCATGAAATCACAAAATAAAAAATATAGTGATGTAAAGGACATAAAAAATTCTTGGAAAATCCGTACGAAGACTCTCTTGCTAATTGTTTGTTTTCTCTGTTTTTTTCATTTGTTATCGTTCTTTGATCCTTATTTTAATTTTTCGGGAGTTGAATTTTATCATTTTCAATACAAATAAAGTAAATTTATTCGTCAATTTTTTCATAACAAAATTAATTAGTCATAATAATAAATATTATGTAATAAATTAATAAATTAATTACTGATGGATTAATTAATCAATCAATGCATAATTATGTAATTTGAATTTGAATTGGTTACCGTTGAATATTTTCAGAGTTCTCTTCAAACTACGTTTCTCACTTGGTTATTTTTTTTTTTTGATTACTTAGAAACATTATTTTCTCCAAGTAACACATAAAGTCGTTCGCTGAATATTTTCAGAGTTCGGTTGTTTTGACGAAGTTTTTTGCTTGTTTACTTTTTGTTTTGATCATTAAAGAATGTGCTTTTCCAAAAGTAACACAATAAAGAAGCTCGCCGATTCGTTTATCTAAGAAAGAGTTACCAGCTGTATTTGCAGTAAGAAAGAAAAAAAAATTATATTTTATAATACATAACATTATTATAACATAATATAATATTATTATATTTTCTACACTGAACTGAAAAATTTACCACAGGGTGTCTACTCAAATCCTACAAAAAATTCCCTGACAATTCTAGGGGTTTTCCAAGTATTATTTTTCGCGAGTTTATTATGAATGTCCCTTTTTATTTTATAGGAATTAAATTAATATTACAAGATATTCTTAAATATTTTATCACGATAGAATAAATAAATAATTAAATAATGTTAAAAACATCATTAATCATTTCTCTAATTCGTCTCTAAAGTACATGAATTTGAATAAAAATTAAAATACATTTTTACTGTATCTACACTGGCTTTGAACCACGATAATTCAGCGAAAAAAATGATAGGGCATTTTAAAAAAAAAGTTGGAAAGCCTATGAAATTCCACGTCTAGTAATGTTTTTTTTGATCTGCTGAAAAGAATATAGCAGGTGATAAGTATTAAAAAAAATTCTGGATTTTCTAAAATTTTGTACCTCGACTTCAACTTTTAGCATGACCTAGGAAAATTGTTGAAAAAATCTAAAAATTATACCACAAAGAGTCTAAAATTTAATCTTTAATTTAAGCCGAAAAAACTTCAAAATCTTGATCGGTTCCTGAGATACGATTAAAAATGTTCAATCCTATCTGAATTGAGTTTTAGTCGACGATGACGGTTCTCGGCCGGTCTGCTGCTCGCCTCCTTCGTTGAGGCAGGATCGAATAGGCCACGTAAAAAGGTGGTGCTTGATTGAGGCTCTCTTATGCTTTTGATTCTGCTCATCAGTAATTTTTATTTCAAATTATTATAAATTTTTTAAATTATTTATTGTTTTTTTAATTATTTACAATTATTTAAATTCAGAATTATCCCCATATTAAAGAATGAAAAAATGAGGAACAGTTTTTTTTTTATTTTTTTTAATTTTTATCAACTAGAATATTAATAAAAAGGTAGCTATATTGTTACGTGAGTAAAATATTTTTTAAACAAATTGAACAGATACATTCTAAATAAAATATTTATATGAAAAACACTCAAAAATATTAAAAGTGAATAATAATGGAATCTTCAAAATAAATTAAACATAAGGCAGTGCGTAGGTGTAATGAAAACTATATTTTCATTTTCTAATAAGTAGTTTATTATTTTCCTTTACACAAACAACTCGCTCATTATTTAATGTTTCGATGATCAAAATTATAAAAGAATTCGGAAAAAGTATTATTAATATTCTAGTTGATAGAAATTTTAAGAAATAAAAAAAACTGTTCATTATTTTTTTATTCCTTAATATGGGGATAATTCTGAATTAAAATAATTGTAAATAATTAAAATAAACAATAAATAATTTTAAAAATTTACAATAATTTGAAATAACGATTACTGATGAGCAGAATCAAAAGTATAAGAGAGCCCCAATTAAACACTACCTTTGTGCGTGGCCTATTCGGTCCTGCCTCAACGAAGAATGCGAGCAGCAGACCGGCTGAGAACCGTGATCGTCGACTAAAACTCAACTCAGATACGATTGAACATTTTTTACTGTATCTCGGGAACCGAACAAGATTTCTTAAGTTGCTTTGGTTTAAATTAAAAATAAAATTTTAGGCTCGATCTCGTATAATTTTCAGATTTTTGCAACAATTTTCCTATGTCTTGCAAAAAGTTGAAGTCGAGGTACAAAATTTTAGAAAATCAAGAATGTTTTTTAAAACTTATCACGTGCTGTATTCTCTTCAGCAGATAAAAAAATCTGTTTAACATTAGTAGACGTGGAATTTCATAGGCTTTCCAACTGTTTGTTTAAAAATGCCCTATCGTTTTTTTTCGCTGAGTTATCGTGATTCAAAGCCAGCAGTAATTTTTAATAGTGCTTGCGTCAATCGATCTCATAATTTCCGAAGGTGGTGTACTTATACTTAAAATTTAGTGCATATTTAGGTGATATAATGTGAGTACTATATTAAAAATTAAATTGAACTGCATCAAATTCCTAACTATTCACTGTAGAAATTTGGGCTTTCAAAAAGATACATGGATTTTCAACCAAAAGGATTAATATTATAATTAAAAAAGATCATTTTTGAAAAAAGACATTAATTCTCAATTAAAGAATTGAATTTTACACTAAAAAAATCAAGTTTTAAACAAATAGCTGAATTTTGAACTAAAAAATATTACTTTTAAACCGAAAATAAAATAGTTAAATTTTCAGTTTAAAAAATTATTTTTACACAAAAAAACAGATTGATTTTTTAAACAAAAATTTAATTTCAGCTTTAACTAAATAGTTTTGTTTTCAATCAAAAAGATAAAATAATGACTAAAATGATCAATTGTTAATTGCAATACTTGAATTTTTAGAAAAAAATGGATTTTTAAACAAGACGATTAATTTTCAAACAGAAAAATTAATTTTCTAGCCAGAAAGACAAAACTAATTAATTTTTAACTAAAATGATGAATCTTGATCTTGAATAAATGAATTCTAAACAAAAAGATGAATTTTTGAGAAGAGATTTCAATTATTAACAAAGTAGTTTTATTTTTAACCAACATCATGAATTTTCTACCATTTTGGACCATGTATACAAAAAATTATAGTCAAAATAAAAAATACATGAACATGCAGCAAAATATTTTCATTATCAAGTAAAAATAAAACGAATTTTCAACTAATTAGTTAAATTCCAAATAAAAAATATCCATTTTCAAACAAAAATGGAATAGAGGAATCGTTTTAATTGAAATAAGAACCAAAGAACGATAAGAAATGGAAAAAACAGAGAAAAAAACAATTAGCCAAAGAGTCTTCGCACTGCTAGAACCACTAGCAGAGCTTGCGTCGCATGTGCTCGGCGTGACACTTTAAACAATATTATCTTGCAAAGTTATAAACAAAGCTGGGTCAAGTAAACGCAAATATTTATTTCATGGTCTAGTCCACAACTTCTTCGCTGGTAGTTTTTCAAAACTAATAATTAATAACTAATTAATTGATGTTAATATTAATAATAATGAATAGCATTAATGATTAATAATTAATAATTAATATTAATTAATATTAATTCATTACTAATAGCATAGGCCGACAAAATAACAAAACCGGAAAAACCTAGAAAGACGACCATATCTACCATATTCTGTTTTGGAAATATCGCGAGTTAAGTTTATAATCGTACGGATTTTCTGAGAATCAGAAAAAGCGGTAAATAATTTTTTCTGAAAAACTGTTAGTGGGATAAAAATGTTTATTCTATAAAAAATACGCATTTTAACGTCCTTTACATCACTATATTTTTTATTTTGTGATTTGATGAAAAAAAATTTCGACCTCACTTCGAACGTTTGGACAATACTTATAGCGTTTCACGCGCTCGGTTGGTTATTCGATCCATGTCTTTATTTGTTTATAAAGTTATGAAGAATTTAACGAATAAAAAAAGTAAAAAAAGTTATTTTTCGAGATTGGCTATGTTTACGTCCTTCAAATCCTGAGTTTTGATACTAAATGTATGAGACATTAATTTCCCATTACGATTAATTTATGACAGATGCCAATTTTCTTCTGTTTGAATATTTTTATTAAACAAAATTCACTAATTAGATATTCTTCAATGAATACGTTCAATTTTTTACTGTATTGTGAAAGGGATCATGAAGACTCATCAAGCTGACTAATCACCTGGTCATCATTATTTGGTTATAAAAGCCGACTGG
>JAAAKG020051337.1:0-18359 GCA_010014905.2 Druon quercuslanigerum
ATAATATCTGTCATTTACATGGGCCGAAGGTGGCTTCATGCGCAACATCTTTAACTAGCAGTGAATAAGCGTTCCGTTCTGATTCCGCGATTCACTTGTTTCGAACCGACTGTCAAATATTCTCATAGCATCTTGCTGCCTGCCACGATACTAACTTTCTAGATTCGTTATTCACTTGCTTCGAACAAAACTTGATTATCATCTGTTAGCAGTAATAATTGTACTTGTGCTTTAAAGTACCTCATTCCTTGCTTAAAAAATGTTTTAACCCAAAATAAAGCTCAAATGTGCTGGCTGCGACGCTTTCTTGATTAAAAAGAAAGGCAAAAAAAAAGATAAGAAAAAATGCAACTGAAGCTGTTAAAGTGAAGGGTGAACCACAGTAAAACACGTATTGATAATTAACATTCTGATGGTTTATTCAAAGTTTAACACATTGGTCCCGACAATGATGCGTTCGGTACGTTACCTCAATGTAAACTGAACCTGTAGACGCGTAGGGACGTGCGCGTGAAGACAAAGGCCCAGTGCCCACAGGTGTACCAAGTTAGGATGCAATCTTAACACTTCCCCTCAATCGTGGGTATGTAGCATCTCGGTCCAGGCGATAAGACTCCTAGTCCCAACTTGTGTCTCTCGTGCTTGGATCCTACTAATCCTTTGGTAAGGAAATCAGCTGTCATCTTCTCCGAAGAAATATATTTTATTTCGACGTAGCCATCCTTCAGAGAATCTCGAACAAAGTGGGAACGTATGTCAATATGCTTTGATCTTGAGTGAAATACATGATTTCGAGCGAGTTTTTGAGCAGTCTGATTTCATTATAAACTAGAGTTGGTTTATTGACTGGCAAACCGATTTCACTCATAAATCGACGAAGGTAGATGGCTTCTTTGGCAACCTCAGTGAGTCACATATACTCAGCTTCCGTACTGGAAAGAGCCACGGTCATTTGCTTCTTAGCCTCCGAGCTAATAGCTGCTCCAGCAAATATAAAAGCAAATCCAGTATATGATCGCCGATCGTCCGAGCAACTTTCCCAATCTGCATCCACATAGCCTTCGAGGAACTTTCCAGTTTTCGAGAAAGTTAATCCGCTGTCCAAAGTTCCTTTAAGATATCTTAGAACCCTTTTAGCAGCTGCCCAGTGTTCTCTCGTGTAGCAGGTGTTAAATTGGCTGAGATAATTCACGGCAAAAGTGATATCTGGACGTGTTCACACAGCTAGGTATGTCAGGAATCCTATCAGTTCACGAAATGGATAGGCGTCTAGTTCTTCCTTCGAAATTGAATTTGGTCTGCTCAGCTTGGCACCTTGATCCAATGGAGTTACTACAGGCTTCGAATCCTTCATCCCGAAACGATGCAGAATACTCTCGGTATATTGTTTCTGAGTAATCTGAAGATTTTCCTCGTTTCTGAAAAACTCCATCCCTAAACAGTGTCGAATGTTTCCAAGATCCTTCATTTCGAATTTTTTCTTTAATTCTTGTTTTATTTCGAGCATCCAATCGGTGTTTCTTGAAGCTACTATCATATCATCCACGTAGAAAACGATGATCATCAAATCTTGTCCAGATTTCGCAGTGTATACTCATGGATCAGATTCTAAAGGCCTCAATCCCATGTTCTTGACTTCCTCGTCCAGTCTTGCGTTCCATTGTCGACCTGCTTGCTTCAACCCATATAGGGACTTCTTTAGGAGTAACACCTTGCTTTTCTTCTGGATTTCTTGAACCATGCCTTTGATTTCTTCTTTGGTTTTGTTTTTAAATCCCTAGGAATGGATCATCTCCGATAATGCTTCTTCCAAAAATTAGGTACTTCCATGAAGATTTCTTCGTCTAATCGTCCATTTAAAAAGGCAGTCGTAACGTCTAATTGATGCAAAATGAGATCGTGCTCTACAGCCAGAGGCATCACGGTTCTGATTGATCTTAATCAAGCAACGGGTGCGAAGGTCTCGTTAAAGTCTACTCCAGGGCGTTGAGTATAACCTTTAGCGACGAGACGAGCTTTTCTTCTTTCAAGCTCTCCATTTGCACCGTATTTATTTCGAAACACAATTCGACAATCGATAACATTTCGATTCTCAGGCCGATCACATAAATCAAAAGTATCATTTTCGATGAGTGATATAAATTCATCCTTTTTCCATTCCTCTGCGTCGTTTCCGCATAGTATATCCTTGACAGAGATTTCAGCAATTCCAGCGACCTCTTCAGTATCAACAAAATCTTCTGCGATTAATCTTCCATCAGCTCGATGGTATAGTTTCCTTGGTCTTCCCCTGTTTCCAGTTCTAACAGTTACGGGGCGACCAGGGCCTCTTCTATATGGAACTTCTTGTTCTCCGATGACAGGGTTTTCCACATCTTCCCATTCTTCGTCTCCTGCAAGTTGTTCTTCAAAGTTCGGTCTCGCGATGAAGTTGCTGGAATGATTATTTCGATGAGATTATTCTTCCCCTCTCGTACGATATCCTCTTGATTTTCTTGAGTATTCTGAGGGTTCGTAAGAGATACTTTCCCTTCTTTTTTACTTCGCACAGCTTCTTCCTTCATCTAAAGATCCTCCAGGGTGATATCCTCGTACTTCCCGCTACTTCCAGGATCATCTAAAAACGCTATATCACGAGAAATCATAATATTTCTCTCGTCAGACATCCAAATTCTGTAAGCTTTCGCTTCCTCAGAATAGCCTACAAACACGCATTCTTTAGCTGGAGCATCAAACTTCCCCTTTCCAGGTGCTTCGTTAATCATGAAGGCTTTACGGCCACAGGTTCTAAAGTAAGAAATATTAGGCTTCTTTCCCATCCACTTTTCGAAAGGGATTCCACTTTGAATTCTGCTTAAAGGACATCGGTTGCGAATGTGATTTGCAGTAGCCACTGCCTCTGCCCAGAACGTAGGTGGAAGTTCTGCTTGGATCAGCAGACATCTGGCCATCTCCACAAGAGTGCGATTCCTTCTTTCTGCTACTCCGTTCTGTTCTGGCGTATAGGGCACTGTCAATCTTCTTTTCATTCCGCAGGATTCCAGGTACTAATCGAATTCCTTGTTGCAATATTCCGTCCCATTATCGGACTGCACATGCCTGATCCTCTTTCCAGTTTGGTTTTCTACTTGTAGTTTAAACCTTTTTAATGCTGGTAGTATATCACTGTTATTAAAAAAAAACTTCACTCCATCCGGAACTCATGGATTCCTTTCTCATGGGTCCACAGATTTCAGTGTGTACGATATTCAGTAGATCAGCACTGGGTACGGATTTTTTTAGGAAAGGGAGTTCTGGTAAGTTTTCACTTCAGACATATCTCACAAGTTGGAAGCTTGCTGTCTCGGCTTACCTTTATTCCCACTACTTTTTACTCTGATATGAGTTTTTTTACATCCCTCTCGTTGAGATGTCCCAAACGCTTATACCAGACTTCGATTTTGGATATTTTGGACTCTGTCATTGCTGCAGCTGCAACTGTAGCTTCCTCTTGAACATAATAGAGACCGTTAATCCTTTTCGCGAACATTTTTTTATTACCGTTAGAGTAAACACAATTGCATTTTCCTTTCGGAACAGGACATCAAACCCTTTATCTCTTATTTTACCAACAGACATTAAATCAGAACGTAGATCGGGAACATGCAAAGTATTTTATAACCTAAAAACTTTCGTTTCGATGTTTTTCCGCCCAGTAATTTTAACAGTACCTTTACCTTGAATACCCGTTGACGTATTATTCGCAAGATTCGCCAATGAAAAATCCGAAGCATTTAAATAAAAAAATTTGTCTTTGGAACTGCATATGTGCGAAGTGCAGCCACTGTCTAAGCACCACCATCGTTCGCCCGCACTTGCACCCACTTTTAAAGCCGACTGATCAGCTAATTTCTCAGTGGTCACGAGATAGAACACCTCTTCCTCGGTTTTTTTCGCATTTTGCTGCGTACTATGACGTTTAAAATCACAGTCTTTCGCCTTATGCCCAGGCTTTTTGCATCGGAAGCTCTTAAACTTAAACGGTTCACGACCGGATTTTTCACTACCCCAACTATTTGAATGTTGTTTTTTTGTCTTACCGGGGTTTCTGTAATTATTTCCCTTATCTTTAAAACCGCTCGCGTACATGGCCCCCTGAACGTTCTCTCGAACTTTGCTTCTGCACGCGTCATTTTCTTCGAGTATTTTAACTTTTAATATTTCAGGTTGCGGTAACTCGTCTCTCGATTCAATAGTATATCGAAAATTTTCATAACTCGCGGGTAAACTATAGAGAAGTAAAATCGTTAAGAGATCCTGATTTACCTACACTTCCATTTCTTCGGACTTATCTACCGCGTCAAAGAATCGTCGAACGTGATCACGAGCATCCTTCTCTTCTATCATTTTTTGTAGAATCAACTGCTTTAGTACAGTTGCCTTTCTTGCTGGTCCTATCGATTAGTAAGTGGACTGCAATTTAAGCCACATTTCACAAGATGTTACGCCGTTTTTTATTTGTTTCAGCTCAGAGGGGCTGATAGACAAAATCAAATCAGATTTGGCTTTCAGGTCAGTAGCAGTCCAAGTTTCTACAGCCGTCAAAGAAGCCTGAGTTGGGAGGTTTTTATCACCATTCTCAATGATCGTCTTGGGTTTGGCGCCGCTAACATAACCCTATTCATCATTTTTGATTAAAAGAGCTTCCATCTGAAGCTTCCACGTGTCGTATTTGTCCTTACTTAGCGACTCAATACGCGTGTTAATCATCGTACTCATTTTGACGCAAAGATTAGCTTTACGTTTCCCTTTTACAACTAAGCGTCCTTTGTCAGAGTTCTACGACGCGCACTTTTCAATCACTTTGCAATCACTTTACACTCGCTTCAAATAAGATAATTTCAAGACTATTCACTTCCGCGATCCTAGGGCCCATAACCTGTTAAAGTGAAGGGTGAACCACAGTGAAACACGTATTGATAATTAACAAACTGATGGTTTATTCAAGGTTTAACACATTGGTCCCGACAATGATGCGTTCGGTACGTTACCTCAATGTAAACTGAACAGTAGACGCGTAGGGGCGTGCGCGTGATGACAAAGGCCCAGTACCCACGGATGTACCAAGTTAGGGTGCAATCTTAAAAGAAGCAAATGATTTTTCTCTTTTATTAAACCGCACAATAGTTGTTAATGAAATTTTATGCTTTAATTGTCGACTCTCTATTTATAAAAAAAATCTCAATAGTGCCTCTAATTCTGACGAGGAGAACGCCTCTCCTTCCGAAAAGACTCAATTAATAATGATCCAACGTTTGGAATTAAACTTAAATCAAATGATGAGATTGCTGATGTTGAACGCATTCAAGTTCCTATTCAGCGGACTGTTGCAACTCACAAATATTGTTGCATCTGCTTCTCCACGACGAATTTAACTACAATCCCCTTCAAGATCATACAACTGATATGGCAAAAAAATTGTACGACATCGACGATCAATTATTTTTAATTTGTGACGGAACTTATGCTAGACATCAAAAGAGCACTAATAATGAATAGCAGAGGAAGCCCAGTGGGCAAAAAGTTTAGGGATGTCCTAGAGACATATTAAGATGTCCCAAGAACGTCCATGTCTTTAAGACGTCTTTAGGACATCTTTAGGACATTGGACGTCTTAGAGATGTTGATTTGACTGACATAGGGTCACCTAGGAACGTCCCAAGGACCTTCTTGGGATTTTCATAGTTTTGTGTCCACTGGGAATCTTACTATGGACAGAAAAAAGTTTATCACTGCAAAGCTTTCACTATTTGCACAACTGACGGCTGCATGGTTGAAATGCTTGGATCATATTTTGCCAATCAAAATGTTGCGAAATTCTAAATAGTGTTATTGAGAATCCAAAGGTTTGTGGAAATTCTTTAAGAAGGTGATATTTTTCTTCTTGATCGCGGTTTTCGAGATATAAAAGAAAAGTTAGAGCAAGAGAATTTTAAAGATTTAATGCCTGCTTTGAAAGGAAAAAGGAAACAACGAATCTCGCCTTTTGGATCGTCGTTCCCTTAATAACACTTTTGAGAAAAGACTTCAATTTGATGTAGACACTTTTGATGATATTTTGCAAAGAATGCATTGTCAAAGAAATGTGCAGAATACTTTAAATACTTTAAACATTTTTTTACTCGAGGTCATGTTATATGCTATACGCAATACATTCATAATTTTTTACTAATTAGACTTACGGGTGACTACAAAATATATTTCGATCATCAAAATCGTTTGAGTAGTTTTCGAGAAAAACGAATTTTTTTATTTTACTTTCCTTGTCTATAACTTCCGTAAAAATCAAATTTTTAAGCTATCCTTTGGAGCAATTTTACTTTACATAACTGCTTATCTATGGTGGTAATATGAACTTGATACGTGCGGGGGCAACTTTTGAATGCTTACTCCCCTAGGCCCTTTCGCAAATTAAATTTAAAATTTCGAGACGAAATCAGTTCAAGCTAAGAAGATCTTTATCAAGAAGCACTTTAAAATAATCATCCTGTAATGTTGATATAATGACTATTGTCCCTTTAATCATCAAGATAAGGACTTAATGTTCGTCAAAAAGATCTGTACTCCGACATTTCACTTGCCTCCCATGGTCGACCGCAGAAGTGTTGCGTTTTCTAGACATGATTGCTTCCAAATACTTTCTCTGCCGCTGTCGCTGCTGAAGTGCCAGGCTGCCGACGACGTACGCGCTGACGCAGTGACTGATGACCTTGGATGAATTAAGAAAGTCGACATCATCAGCGTATTAAGCTGTGAGAATTTTCTTATCAGAAAGAATGTCGTGAAAGAACACATTCAAGAGAGAAGAAAAGAGTTTGGAGCCGTGGGGGACACCGGAGGTAATAAGTCATTCAGACTCCATCAAAGGCTTTCTTACAATCAAAAAGAAGCATTGAAGTGTGCCTGCCCTTGTTAAGGTTTTCGGCAATGTACTCAGAGACACGAAGAAGTTGATGAGCTGTTCCATGACATTTGCGAAAACCGTACTGGAAGTCAGGAAGAAAGTTATTTTGCGAAACAAATTCATCAAAACAAGAAAGAATGATGTTTTCGGCTAGTTTGCTAAGTACAAAGTAGACTGATTGGTCGAAAGCTGGGTGCTGAGCTGAGAGGTTTACCCGGTTTTGGAAGAAAAATCTATAGCTTCTTTCCAGACTGAGGGAAAGTATTGTAAACGCATCATTGCGTTAACAATGTTGCAGATAGCTACGATATGTTTGCGGGGAAGTGTTTCCAGTACATTATTGCTGCTGGAGTCATTGACGGGCGTTTAGCGATTTCTGAAGGAGCGGATTGAGTCGCAGACTTCTTTAGGAGAGGTGGAAATAAAGTCTGTGTCAGTTACAGTGTAATTTTGAGCAGACCTGCAGACATGTTAGCAAATTTGTTGAGGCTTGGGAAGGGGGAGCATTGATTTTTAAGGGAATCTGCGAAAATTGTTGCTTTTTCCTAATCGAGAGAGAAAGATTGACCGTCTTTAGCGAGTGGGGGGAGGTAAGATCTCCTATTACGGAGGGATTTTGTGACTTTCCAGCATCTTTTGGGATATAATTCAGCTTCGGATATGTAGGAGTAGGGTAAAAGTTTGGATTTGCAAGCAACAGTGAAGTTGGTTGTAGTAGCGAGTTGGACAGAGTTTTGGATGTCTTTTGTAAGGGCTTCAACAGCTGCATCCAGGTCAGAGGTGGATTGGATTTGGCTGCGTTTGAGAGTGGAATTTTCCAGAATATATTTGAGATGAAGGTAAACAATTTTTAATTCTGTAGGGGGTGAGAGATCATGGGAACCCGACAACTCTAGGAGTACTGGGTTGTGATCAGAACTAAGTTCAGAAAGAGACCAGGGGTCTCTGTCAATGACTATATTCTTTGTTAAGAAGATGTCGAGGATGTCGGGTTGATGTTTAAGAGAGCTAGGAAAGTGGGTAGGTTCTGAGAGAGCGTCAATGGTTAAGTTATGGCGAGTCAGGGTTTTGAGGAGAGCATTACCTTGGTGTTATTTTTAAGACAGCCCTAGACCCTATGTTTAGTGTTATTGGTGTTGAAAAGGTCAGGTATTTTAGGGATTTCGTTGATATGTGGAGGAGAGCAAATTGAAACAATGCGAGGAGAACCTGAGATAAGGTGAATTACGACTCCAACTACTTCGCATGGAGAATAGTTTGTGCTGAAGGCTGAGTGGCGGAGAGTGTTTCGAATTAGAAGCGCAACACCACCGCCTTTAGAGGAAGGACGGTCTTTCCTGTAGACGGAAAAATCTGGAAGAGTTTCTTTGTAGAATTGAGATGAGTCTCGGTAATGCAGGCGACGTCGATGGACTTAGCGTTAAGGAGTAGAGTCAGTTCTAGACTCTTGGGAACAGATATGCCGTTAGCATTCCAGGCAAGAATATTTAGTCTGTTTCTATGCGCGATCAGAAGTTGGGTGCTGGAAGGCAGCAGCGAAGGCGGAGAGAAAGTGACGAAAAAGTGAATTTTTTTTTTAGAGGATCGATATTGGGAGAGAATTGAGTCTGGTTTTGGACTTTGGGTAGAGAAAGAGCTGAGATTACGTCAGCGAAGGAGCGTTGAGAGGAATCGGGGTTGGAGGCGCTACAAGGTTTAGGAAGGAGAGGAGGGTTCGCCGTGATTTTGGGTTTAGGAAGTTGGCGAGTTGAGTTCGACTTGGTGCCAGGTCTGTGAGGAACTTTCGGGCATTCACGGAAGGTGGCCCAATGAGGGCCTTTACAATTGAGACAAGATGGAGTGGCATCTTTTTGATATCGGACGGAGCAAGAGGCGGTGGCATGGCTGCGTCCGCAGAATGCGCAAGCTCAAGAGGCATGGCAATAATTAGCAATGTGGAGGAATTTGAGGCAACGACGGCACTGAGGAATGATATTTGATTTTCTCTTGGCTTCAACCTGAACGCTAGGGCCAGCAAGAAGTTTTACGTCGAATATCGACTTGGCTGTAGGAGAAGAAGGGTCTAGATTGACGAACACCAGGGGCCAGATTTTTTCCCCTTTTTTCATACGATGAACTCAATTGGCGGAAGGAATCTTAGTGTGGAGTTCGAAGAAGATAGAGTCTTCAGAAAGAGATTCTTTGACTCCTCTGATGACAACGATAAAGTCTTTGTCTTGTTGGAGCTGGTTAGTAGTGTAACTGATTTTATTCTTTTCAAGTTTGAGCGTGATAGCGCGGAAACTTTCTACAGTTTGGGGATAGACGATTATTGCGTCAGAGAAGTTTCTTGGATGGCGGATAGGAATGTCAGTTTTGAGAAGGGATGAATGGATTTTGGGCCAGAGTTCTTTGCGGAGGATACGGATAGGAGGAGGACTCCGCTCCTTGTAAACTGGCCCATCTTCATCGTATGAGCTTGAAAAGGAAGGCCCATTGTCGGAAAGTGAAGAGGTAGCTGATTTTGAGGGAACTAGAAATGCGCTTGCGTTTAGTCCGTTTAGATTTTACCGTTTGGAAGGCATTTGTAGAGTCTTCCGGCGAAAAGTCTAGATCGTTTTGGGACTGGAGAGTGTCCATGGATTCCAAGCCATCGGCTGGATTTGTTGGACTTCAGAATTCGACTAAGCTCGGATATAATAGAAGTTATTTGATTTTCGGAGAGACAAGTAGGGTTAGAAAAGCGGAAAGAAGTGGTAGAAGGCGTTGGTAGAGAAGAGGTTTGCTTGGGCAAGGAGGAAGAAGGACCTTCATCCGAATGAAGGTTGCACATGATAACGTATTTAAGGGTTGCCCTGAGAAGGCAGGTGTGTGAGAACTCTAGTTTCGAACAGTTCACTTCGATGCGTCTGATAGACCAGAATCTATTAATCTATCATGAGCATCTGGAGTGTGTGTTGTCTGGAGTGTTGTCGGTTCTTCATGTGATGTGAGTGCCGATTAGCGAGGGAACACGCGCTTTATAGGCCAGCAGTGTCTTGCTCCCCACCCGAAGTACCAGCACTAGCTTGCGTATGAGGTTCATTCTGCAAAACTAATTATAGGTGGCAGCACCTAGAGAGTTTGCCGAAAGTCAGGAAGCGCCACAGAACTTACATAAACGGCCACGTATTTCGAATTCAAAATAAGCAAAGTATCGTTCTGGTATCGTGTTTAAAAGACAATTAGCAATCAATCTATCTTACCTGCTGTTGTTAAAAACGTACCTCCCTAGTAAATCTTTCGTTTCTTCTTTAATAATACTTTCCAACTTTGCAGTTCTTTTTTTTATTAAGTTATAATCCACATTTAATATTTTCTTTCACTCTTTTTTATAATTTTGTTTTAAAAACTTGACTTTGCTTATTTTGAGTTCGAATCACGCAGCCGTTTATGTAAGTTCGGTGGCGTCCCCTAACGAGCGGTAAACTCTCCCATTGAATATATTAGGGTAAATAAACTTCAAACATATGTTTAGTGCTTATATACGAAAGTAAATTATACTTTAATTATAAACTAAACATACAACGGGATATATTTTGAACTATGATAAACCGAACCTCACTTTACAAGTGACAACTAGAAAAAATGTATGAACATTTTACGATTGAT
This sequence comes from Druon quercuslanigerum, assembly GCA_010014905.2. Classification (NCBI taxonomy): domain Eukaryota; kingdom Metazoa; phylum Arthropoda; class Insecta; order Hymenoptera; family Cynipidae; genus Druon; species Druon quercuslanigerum. The sequence goes on from JAAAKG020051337.1 coordinate 10,574, forward strand.
ATATGATGAATTTTGCTAAAAAAGTTTCAAAAATATATTTTGTGATGTTTATAAGGTATAAATGGCACTTTATACTCATTCAAAAAATGTCTTTAATTGAAATTCGTATCTTCTTGACAGCGGGTCTAGTGCTCGACTCGGCGCTGCCACCTATAATTAGTTTTGCAGAATGAACCTCATAGTAGAGGTCTCGCTCAGTGAACATACGAGCCACTCTGCTCGAGTTACTGTTGCGGCGCGTAATATGTAAAATTTTAAATGCTTTACTAACATATACTCTATTGTGCAAAAAAGTATAAGGACACCTCTTTTTTAATGATTGAAAAAGTTCACTTAATTTCTTTTATGTCAGAGGTCAAATATAAAATTATAAAAAATATTTTTTAGTGTACAATTTTTCATACTAATTTAAGATATTCACATTTTTTATAAGAAAAGTGAGAAATGAAAATTAGCAGTTCAGGAGATAGGTATAATAACTTTATTAAATTGATGAAAAAATCAGAAATTAAGATAAATCTTGGTGTGGCTAATGTAGATTCCTGGTATACCGACTGATTCTCAATTCCTACCAGAAATATGCTCTATTGAACGATGGTAATGACGACAGTCGGTAACTTAGCACGGATCATAAGCCTGCTCAGTTGTTAACTTAGAATAGATCAAAACCTTACTCGTTCGATAACGTAGCACGGATCAGAACCATGTTTGGCCGGTAAGTGGCGTAGAACACGCATAAATATTCTACTTAGCTCCCACATGAATCTTAAAAGAATAGTTATGCCCCCTTTTCCGATTGTTTTGAAGAATGTGAAATATTTGAATGGTTCCGTACTATGAAAAATTCTACCACGACAAATTTTAAGATCCTGGGGAAAAACCCGAAGACATCAGGGAAATTTTTTCCATCTTGATTGGGAGTTTTTTTGTTGAAAAAAATGTTCACTTTCGATTATGAAGAATATTTTGCTGGAACCCAAGAATATGAGGAGGTTGTGGAAACCGCTTTCTTTCAAATATAATAGTTTCTGCTTTTTACTTGTTTCAGCTAAGGAATAATACTCAAATAATTAAGAGTAGTTAAATAATAATAAATTGATGAACTTTTTCTGCAGCTTTAATTCGTAGCGTGCAAAATTTATAATAATTTCCTGTCACTCTACTTATAAATTCTGACAACAATATATAATAATATAATAATTTGCAAAAAATGACAAGTCAATTATTATTATATATAGTAATGACGATGACAATTTTAATAATCTTATGAATAATAAATACATACATTTAGAGTTAGGCGCCATAAACGTTCTAACACATATACAAGATTTAACACATTTAATTATTACGATAGATCATTTTCTTCATATTTTACATAGAATCAATTCGCTAACAATTAGTTAATTAATTTGTTTAAGACCGTCTTTTAATAGTACGAAGCTCAAATCCTAGTTGGTGTTTTTTTGTAGCTGTGCAATGTCGCAAATGCAAATTCGCACAAAGTTTACGTTTAGGGAAGACCGCCCTACATTGGATAATCATTAATTTAAAATAGTAATTTATTTAATTATTTATTTAATTTAATTATAAATCATGATTAATTATTTTACCCATATTTGTGCTCAAAATTAATGATTATCCACTCTGGGTGGTCTCCCCTATTGCAGAGAGAACACTGCATCAAGTCTAAAACTCCTAGTTTGTACCTCTCAGAGAGAAAACATCATTTTCACCAAAAATGAAAAATATTGCCTTGGGGAATAAATATAAAGATTAATGAATTCATAAATCTGCGGTACAAAGAAAACAATTAGCGCACCAAAAAATACAATTACAAAAGAATAAATAGCTTCTGAAGAAAATCAAGGCAAGTCTGGTTTCGAAGTTGAAATGCAAAGAACGATTAAATCTTTTATTCGAAATTAACAAGTATGAACAAATTACTAACAGTAGCAGTAAAATACTGATAATTCTCTTTTATATGGAGCGCAAATAATTTACAAAATATATTCAAAAAAATTAAGCGATAACTTTCAACTGGAAATTCTTTGTGCATTATTTTGAAGCAAACGCCTAAAAGTATCTTAAAAGTAAAAATATGTACAAATTATGTACAGATCTTAAGCAAAATATCATTGCATATAGAATACAAGAAAAATGCTGAGTAAATGTTAAGTGCGGGATAACAATTTGGTGACTGAAAAAATATAACCGGAACTCATATACGTTAACGACCCCATGTTAAATACTTTTATACTTATTATTTATTAATTATTTGTTCGGATAATTAATTTTCTTGAAGCTGTCGATTGTTATTGAATAAATATTTGTAAAAACTCTCTACTTAAACACTTACTTTTCATGGGGTGGTCCACTATTCGGGTATTTTAATATGAAAACTATAATATCAGCATCATCTGGTCTTTCATTCTCAACACTTGTCAAGATTCTAAATTTCCTATGCTTCATGCATTGCAATTTAATTTAAAAATTAATTAAATAATTATTAATTTAAACATTTTAATTGGAAAAACCGTGTCCTCTTGAGTATTATGTCGCAAGTTTTGAATTCGACAGACAAATCTCAAAATTGTCTCGCGTCGGTGGAACTTTTGGTATATAAAAAATAAAGATTCACGTTGGCTGTATCCTCGAGAATTTTTCTCATTAGCGCAAGTGGACGGCATTGGATTAATGTAGCAGAAACAGCAGGCAGCCAGCGATTCCTTTCAAAAAAAGATCGTTATTAATCAACTTTTTTTGTTAATTTACACGTAAAAATATCTTGGAGGGCATTTAAATATTGCGTAAATTTTTGTACGTTGGTTAATTTGATATTTCAAAATTATAATCAATAAATCCGCAGATAATTTCATAATTATATAGTAAATAACAAAATACGATGTCTGAATAATTTATTTTTTCAAAATAAATAATGGAATTACGTTTTAGAAAGTTTAAATGAAAAATCTTTAGTTTCGACGTCTACCAATATAAAATTGTACAAGATTTAAATAAAAAATGTTTGTAGAATTATTATAAATTATTACCTGGGCCTAAAATGTTTTGTAGTCCAACATAGTGTGTGGATTTAAAAAAAATCCATATTTATTTAAAATATTATTTTTTACTTAATACATTATAAAAATTCCTATTTATTTATCGTAGGCTTCACAGCCCCTCCTCGCCTCCCTTTTTCTCGTTTTTCACTTAAATTAGAATCGATAATTCAATAAATTTTAAAAAATCATCCTTTCAACTTTCAACTTTCAACTGTTTTGTAGTAAATCCGCTTTTTTTTAATATCACAACTTTGGTAGAAAATTTAGCAGTTTAATTGGAAATTCATTTTTTTAGTGCATCAATATTTTGGAGTTAAAACACGTATTTATTTTGCAAAATATATACCTTTTGGTATTGAAAATTCAATAATTTGGTTGAAATATATTTCGTAAATATATATCATTTTGGGTTAAGGATTCAACTATTTTTTAAAACTTCTTCTATTTTTTTGAAATTTCTTTTTTTCATTACAGGTTAAATCGTTCCATTTTTTGTTGAAAATGTTTCTTTTTTAGTAGAAAAATCAACTATGAAGTTGAAAATTGAGGTATTTTGTTAAAGATTCGTTTCTTTGTTTGGGATGAAAAAAATTTTTTTTTTGCAAATTTAACTATTTCATTTCTGGTGAAAAATTGATATTTTTTAGTTTAAAAACATTTATTTTGTTAAAAATTCGTCTTTTTTTGTAAAAAAGTAATGTGCTTGGTTCAAAATTCATTTTTTGGTTGAAAATTTAATTATTTTGTTGAAAATTCAATAATTTTGTTAGAAACTCTTCCTAGGTTTTAAATTGAACTATTTGCTTGTAAAAAATTCAATAATTTGGATGAAATATCTTTTGTTTTTTGACCAAAAATTTTTTTTTTTAATTTAGACCCTTTTTAGTTGAAAATTATTCTTTTTGTTAGAAAATACAACTTTTTAGTTGGGAATCCATCGTTTTTAGTTAAGGATTCAACTTTTTTTAAACCTAAAATTAGAATATTTTTTAGTTGAAATATCAACTATTAAATTTTTCTTTCAGAATTTATCTTTTTGGGCTAACATTTATTACTTTTTACTACAAAATTAACCATTCCGTTTTTGGTGGAAAATTGATCTTTTTTAGTCGACAATTCATATATTTTGTTGAAAATTCGTCTTTTTTGTATAAAATAAATTTTTTCCTTGAAAATTCAACTATTTGGGTGAAAGTTGATCTTTTTATTTAAATATTCAACTGTATGATTGAAACTTTATGTTTTTTGTTAAAAATTTATCTATTAAAAAAATGCAGATTACGAAAAATTCAGATTTTCATAACAACTTATCTTTTTTAGTCGAAAATTAATTTTTTTTGAGAAAAAGTAATCTTCTTGTTTCAAAATTCATTTTTTTGGTAGAAAATTTGATTATCTTGTTGAACCTTCAACAATTTTCTTGAAAAATCATCCTTTTTGTTTGAAAATTCAACAATTTGTTTTAAATATCTTTTCGTTCTTGGTTTAATATTCAATTATTTGTTTGAAAATTAACTTTCATGTTAAAAATTCATATTTTTGGTAAAATTTTTTTTTAAAACTTAAGTCATTTTGAATAACTTTAACCTTTCTTGGTTAAAAATGCCGTTTTGCTGAAAATTCAATAAGCTGATGAAAATATTTTTCGTTTTTTGACTTCAAAATATTTATGGGTTAAAAAATTAACAATTTGGTTGAAAATTAATCAGTTTTGATTGAGGATTCGATTTTTTTAATACATTTTTTTATACATTTTTTACTGAAAATCCAATTATTCCATTTTTTGTGGAAAACTGATCTTTTTTACTTGAAAATTCATATCTTTTGTTGACATTTATTTTTTTACAATATAATTATTTAGTTGAATTTAGTATTTTGTTAAAATTTCATCTACTTGGTTAAAAGATTATGTTTTTGTTGAAAATCTATGTGATAAAAAAATTTAATGAATTAATGATAATAACTTTCCTTTCAAGAATGAAAAATCTTTATTATTTGAGAATTCATCCATTTTTTGAAAAAATCATTCTTTTATTTTTTAATTCAAACTGTTTGGTTGAAAATTAATCTGTTTTGGTTAAAGATTCACTTTTTCATTTTTCTTCGGGAATTTATCTTTTTAGGTTAAAAATAATTTGTTTACCTAACAACGTTAATATTCTATTTTTGGTGGAAAATTTATTATTTGAGTTGATAATTTTTTTTCTTAATCCCAAAAAAATAATTTTTTTTTTAACTAAAAATTTAACTATTCAATTTGTTGATAAACATTCATCCTTTTAGTTAAAAATTAATCTTATTTGTTAAAAATGATTCCTTTTTTTATTAAAAAAAATTTTTTCACTGAGAATTGAATTATTAAACATTTGGAGGAAAACTGATTTTTTTTAGTTAACAAAATTCAAATCTTTTTTGGAAAATTCGTCTTTTTGGGTAGAAAATTAATCTTCTTTGTTGAAAATTTATGTATTTTGTTGTTGATCTGATTTATTTAAAAATTCATTTTTTTTATTGAACATTCATCTCTTTAATTGAAAATTTATCTACGAGTATTTTGTTAAAAATTCGTTTTTTTCGATTGAAAATTAACTTTTTTTAAATGATTAACTCTTTCCACTGAAAATTTAACTATATTTTCTTTTCATTAAAAATTCATCCTTTTTATTTAAAAATTTAAATAATTTGTTGCAAGTTCGTATTTAAACTTGTTAAAAATATATTTCTTTGTTAAATATTCATGTTTTTGGTTAAAAACTTAACTATTTTTGTTTCCTTATTTTAAATTTAGCTATTTAATTGCAAATTCATGTTTTTTATTAAAAAAGTTAACTCTTAGAAAAATTCAGATTTTGAAAAAATGCAGCTGTTAACTAAAATTTAGCTGTTGGTAAAAATTCAACTCTTTAGTTGAAATACTTTCGTTGAAGTTTCGGGAACATAAAGTATTTCAACATAAATTTAATATTAATAACACCCGCATTATTTTTCTTTAAAAGAATTCATTTCCCTATTTTGGTTGGTTTTTGCGTAAATAGCAATGGATAAAAAAAGGTGTGTAGTCAAAAATTTGAAACAATTTAGGCCCTCTTTATTATAATTTTTTAAATAATTTTAAAATAATTGTTTTAAAAATCGTTTTCACTTCAGGATTCGGCCATTCTAACACAAATTATTTTACAATTTTATAAATTATTTAAATGCGTAATATATTTTTATTTACCTCCTTTGTTTTTCAGACTTTGGGGGATTTTCTTTTCCAAATTCGACACTCTGCCTCGCCAAAATTAATCGCTAGGGTTGCGAGCCACCGCTACTGTTACTCGAACTTTCTTGACTCGCCATATCTGACAATCTTCCGATTCTTCTCTCTCCACTATGTCCGGAATGAAGAATTTAGTTTAGCACTTATTTCATTAAAATTTAATTTATATAATTATTTATATACATATTAAATTAATATAAAACAGGCCTCACAGTTTAAAATGTAGGGGCCAAATGGTACTTTTTTCGCGTTCCAATTATTAATAAATTCCGGATAAATTCGTCAGACCTCAAAATAATTTAAGTTAAGTTTCAAAGAATTCACATTAATTGGCTAAAATTCAAAAAATAACAAAAATTCCATTGATTTCCGTAAAATTGAAATGAATTTAGATCAATGTCAGATAAAGAAGAAGAATTCGATTAAATTAATTGACATTTAAGGTATTAAAAAATTTAATTAATTTGAAAACAATTTGAAAATATAGAGAAAATTCATTGGATTCAATAACGAATTAAAAACATTCAAAGGAAATGAGAACATTTAAAATGAAATTAGGTGAATTTAAAACAAATTAAAAATATGAAAAAGTTAGTCTTTCACCCTTCTTTAAAATCCAATAAGAAAATTAAAACTCTTTAAAATTATTAAAACCCTTGTAAGTCCCTTGAAATTGTTTAAATCTCTTGGAAATGCCTTGGAATCTTTTATAATACTCTAAAATATTTCAGTCTTTGGGCATTTATAAATTTTATCAATTGATTCTCAGCATTAAATAAATACTTTTGAAAAGTAAAAAAATCCATTACGTTAAGTAAATTTAGTAGAATTCAAATGAAGTCAAAAAATTGCAGACAATATCCAAGATTTAAAAAAAAATTCAGGATAAATTAATGAGAATTCCGGGTTAATTCCAAAAACAAATGTTCAAACTCTTAAAATCTTTGAATTCCTACGATATGCCTCACTTTTCCTGAATAAATTCTTTAAAATCTACTAAAGAAATTTTAAATCTCGTGAAATTCTATGAAATCTGGCGATGTTTCCCGAAAAATTTTTAGAGCATAAAAATCCCTTTTAAAATCGTTGAAATCCTCGGAAACCTTATAAAATCCCCTAAAATCTTTTAAAATACCTTAAAAACTTCTAGGTTCTGTAATATTCCGAAATTATAGGAAATTCATTACCTTAAAATATTGTAAACCCTTTTAAATCCCACGAAATTGTTGAAATAAATTCAAAACTCCTTGGAATTTTTTAATTTTCCTAAAATATTTAAAATCCTACGAAATATCTCCTACGAAATTCTAGAAAATGTATTAAAATAAATTGAGACCGTTAAAATCCCTTGAAATCATTGAAATCCTCGAAAATCTTATAAAATAACGTGAAATATTTTAAAATATCTTATAGCCTACTGTAAAATCATCCGAAATTCTAGAAAAATTCGAAAATATTTAAA
>JAAAKG020051348.1:0-18359 GCA_010014905.2 Druon quercuslanigerum
TTATCGAATTTTTGTTAAACTACATCCTAAACTGTCAAAATTTGAATCCTTTTATTTGGAATAAACTCGGATTAAAAAAAATTAATTTAAATTATTTTTATGTCTGTTTTCTGTTTGAATATCTCGAAATAAAAATTATTTAAAGTTCAAATTTTAACAATATTGAAAATTTGAATTATTTCTCTGTCTGATTTCGGTTTGATTTTCAATTTTGGAATTGTACTTTTCCTGACCCTTGATCCTGCTCTTGACAAGAGCGGTCTGCAAGGCGGAACTAAGCGGTACATGTTTTTAGGTTTTTCGGTTTGGACTCCGAGAAAGGCATTTTAAAACTTTTCGATGAATTATTTAAAGAAAACCGACGATACCATATTCGGTATATAATTTTTGACCTTTTCCGACTTTACCCTACAAGTTTTTAACTTTAGAAAAAAATCTTTCTACAGCAAAAGACTAAACATCTTATCTTGTCTAAAATTTTTGATAATTCCCATAAGGCGATACACTGTATGTTAGGTCACATATATACATAAAAAACTTTGCAAGCGTTTTTTAATCGACTTGAGCAAAATACAGACAATGACAACCTTACATAAATATTTTTATTTTTATCAAAGCTTCATAAAGAAACTGAACTAAACGGTCTCTGAAAGAAAATTTGACATCTATTTTACAAAAAACAATGAAGAATCTTTCGGATTTATATTCAGAAACAGAGAAATGAAATTATAAGATGAAACTATGAGTGAACCGGTTTTTTCAGTATGTCCCAGTTTGCTACGGGTCACGGTACTTTTTAAAAATTGAAATAGCGTAGATGTAGATCAATTTTATTCATATCCAAATAAATTTTGCTATATCTTTCACAGCAATTTAAGCAATCTTTTACTGTGTAGAGTCAATGTTTCTACTTTGAACTGCACAATGCACTGACAACGAGTTAGCTTTGGAGCCACCCATGGGAAGTTTGCCTTAGGGTGGAGAAATAAAGACATAATTTTAGAGAACAAGACGTACAGCAAGCGGCTTATCACGTGCCCTGGATAAGATAAGTACGACAGGATGTTGTAGATATATGACAAGATGGAACCGGGGTAATGTTGGAACGTGGAACGCGCGATTACAAGCGTGTAAATTCGTCGGACCCTCTTTGAACTGCCGATCTCAACGGACTTTAAATAAATCAAACAGGCTCTGAATATATAATGCAAGTTCCTCAATACGAATGCTAATGAACTACTAAATAACTATTCAGGGTGGTCGTTGTTCAGGGATAACCTAAAAATCAGGAAAAAGTCAAGAATTTTGAACAAAATCTTACAACAGTCAGAGCATTTCTATAAGAGGAACTTTAAATAACTGTGAACGGTAATAAATTTAAAAATTAAAATTGTTTAATTCGATCATTTAAAAACTAAGGGTCACGCAAAATAAAAAAAAATGGTATAGGGAAAGTTAGGGCATTTTTTAAGTTGCTTCCTCCTGGCTATTATACTTTTAGTTAAAGGATGTATTATTTGGTTGTAAATTCAACAATTTTAGTAAAAATTCATTCTGCTTGGTTAAAGATTAAACTGTTTTGTTCAAACTCCAAATATTTTTGTAGAAAATTAACTTTTTTCTTAAAATTTCATATTTTGGTGTTGAAAATTCAAATGAAGTTTCTTTTCGTCAAAGATTCAACTTTTTTAAAATTCATCTTTTCGCTCGAAAAATGCATCTGTTTTGGTAGCAATTAATTTTCTTGTTTGTTAGAATTGCAACGGTATGGTTAAAAGCTAATCTTCTTTGGTTGAGGATGCAACTATTTTGTTTGAAAATTCGTCTCTTTTTGTGGAATTCAACTGTTTTTAGTTTCAAGACCATTTTTTTTAATCATCTACTATTACATTATTTGGCGGAAATTCACGATATTTTGTTGAAAGGTTGAATCACCTTGTTGAGAAATAATTTTTTTTTTGAGGATTCATTATTTTACTTAAAGAATTGTGTCCATGGTTAGAAATTGATTTCTTTTTTGGTTGAAAACTAATTTTTTAACTGAAAATTTAGCTATTCTATTTTGTGTAGCGAATTTAATTTTTTTGGTTGAAGGTTTATTTATTTGGTTGAAATTTTAACTATTTTTTTTAATTGTTTTTTTTTCAGTATAAAACTATTTATTTTTACTGAACATGTTTTTTTTCATTTCTGGTTGAAATTGGATCTTTTTTCAGATGAAAATTCGTATTTTTTGGTATAAAACTAATCACCTTGGTTAATATGTCCTTTTTCAGTTAAAACGCAACTGTTTGGTTGAAAATGACCTTTTTTGTTGAAAATTCAACTGTTATACAGATAATTCGTTGCTGAAAGACCATCTATTATATTTTTCGTCGAAAATTCATCTTTTTGTTAAAAATTCAACCCTACAGAAGAAAATGCATTTTTCGTTGCTGTTAGGTGAAGTATCAAATATTACATTTATCGATTGAGAATTTTTCTTTTTCCTAAAAATTTAACATTTAGAGTTAAAAATGAAACTGTTAGTATTTAGTTAAGAAATTATCTTTTCTTGTGAAAATTAAACTTTTTTGTTGAAAATGCAATTATTTTGTTGAAAATACATATTTTTTGGTCAAAATACAACTCTCCTATTTAAAATTCATCCTTTTGGATTATATGATCATAATTTATGTTAGAACGATCATATTTTTTAGATCATATAAGTCAACAAATTTACAATGTAAAAATTTTGAATTTGAAATTATTTTATTCCGTTTATAAATAATTATATTTTAAAAATGTTACGATTTGATCGAATTTTTTATACATATAATGTTATGCAAAATGAGTATCAAAAATATTCACAATTAAGAACCAGACTTCCAACCTACCGCATTATCCGGCTCATTTGAGACAAAAAAATTAAAATTGAAAGAAGCGGGAGAAAAAAGGAAAAAGTGAACCAAATCGACTAAACTCAAGGTTCGTTCCAATCTGCAGGATTTGCTTATGAATATTATAATAGTTGTTTTAATTAAGTCCAAATAATGTTACCTCAATTTTTTGAAAACATCTTTTTATATAAATAGTTGTAAGAAGAATGTAATAAGTCTTACAATCTTAGAAATACATTACAATTTTTAGATTATTTCTTTTCCTTTTTAGAAAATGTAATAAATTCTGAATAGATTGATTAAGAATCATCTACAAAAACTGGTTAAAGAAAAATGAAAAGTCAGGGAATTTTAAGAATGAATTTTTCCAGCCATCCTGCTATTGCTATTCTTTTCGACAGGAATTTATAACAGATGCTTTGGTATCTAGCAATAATAGGAATACATTATATTTTAAAGTTGACTTTACTTTCTCCTGCTCCTTGACTCCAGATTCTCAAGAAAATTTATCTCATAATAAAATTTATTTTCCACATAAACTTCCCAGCCATTTGATTGAAAATTGTCGCTTGACTCAGGAACACAAATGATAAAATCGATTATTAAATTCAAAGCAGTAAAAGAGCTCGGTTTCTGACTCGGATTTTGCGTTAAGAGAGTAATAAAAGGAAATATATGACATATGATGAAAATAACAAATGATTTTTGCAATATTTTATGTTAGCTTCAGACTTTAGAATATAGCTATTGCTAAACAAAAGGTTCCATCAGCCGGACGTAAATCACTTTCCGAAAGAGCTGACCGGGGCGAGCTCTGTGGTCGAAGAGGGGCTTTGCTCAAGACTCAAGAGACGACCACACAGCACGATCCCGAAAGAGTGAGAGAAGTCCTTCAGGACTTGTCGAACATTTTATGTGGGCGGATGTATCCAGAATGTTTACATGGCCACCCTTGGAAACCGAGCATAAGAGCTCAATTTTATAAGAGGTTCCGATGAGCCTTGCAGCCTTTCTTTCATTACATCACATGCAATCCACATTCAATTTTACTTTACATAATCAATCTCGAAATCAGTCCTACACAGAAAACAGAAGGCTAAAAAGTGTTACACCTGCATGTATCACATTTTGTTAGAAGTTTTTTTTATCAGTGTTAGACTAGGAATTAATATTAAATGTGTTATTTAAATTTTTTTTAACTTTTAAATTCTCACTATTTTGTCAATATTTTCTTTGAAAAATTAAAAAAACTGACTTCATCGTTGGCGCATTTTTTTATAGTGAAGCCAAAACAAATTTTAAAATAAAACAATTTCAAACTGTAATCTTTAACAATGAAACAATTTTAATTTGCAATCCTTCAGAATTTGAAAATATGCAAATTCAAAATGAAAATTGGAGAATTTCCAAATTACAGATGACTTTCTTAATAATAGAACATGTAGCGCCATGTATTTTTTTCACAGAATGAGAAAAGTCACAAAAACTGATCCATTCATATACACAAAAAAATTCATTCAATCGATTGTAAATTTTCCCTCTATAAAGGAATTAATGAAATTTAAATTAAACCATTAAATATTTTTGAACAATGTAAAATAAAGGATTTTACATATATATTACACCTCAAAATTTACATTCTTAAGAATAGTTTATACAATAGACTGAAATAGCCACAATTCTAAATATATAACAACTTTTAAAAGATATATAAACTCGTGATTCAGGAAGAAATACTTGAATGTATGTACGTTTCTTATTAAAACACAGTTGACTTTGGTTGAAACAAAATGTTAATTAAATAATTAAGTCATATCGAGCTATCTACATGGCTAGCCAAATTCATGAAAATCGAATTTTAGATAAGATTTTCAAAAAACAAAGTAAGCCATCAATGATGAAGATTGAATCAAAATTATCATTTCTTTCTAAAGTGAAAAAAATTCCCAAATACTTATTGTTAAATAAACAATTATGCATTTCGAAAAATGGTTGTTCAGGGAAAATATATTCTCTAAAATTCTATTTCTTTTTGAAAATGAATTTTTCAATGTCTCAAATCGCTAAAACAATTTAAGAAAATATTTTTTGAACAAACGACTACACAAATTCAATCATTTGAAAGATATTGATGAGAAGACACTGCAAGTAAAATTTCAATTACAAAAACTATTGTTAAAATAAGTATTTTCCGTAACCACTACCTTGATATAATCCAATTTTACTGAAAGCCATAAAATGTTACTGAATATAATCTAAACCAATTTCAAGGTGTAACCATTTTAATATCCTTTTTTTACTTTGTACAAAATTGAACAAATTCAATATCGGAAAAGCAAGTATGTAAGTTTTTTTACTTTGAGACCCATTGAATATTGCTACAAATTTTTCTTTCCGCTGTAGGCAAAAGTTATCATTTTCATTCAACCTCTTCTTCCAAAATTGTATGCAATAATTAATGGAACTATTTTTGTTCATTTTATAGACTTCAAAATTTAAATCAAAATCACTAAACTAAGTGAATTTAAAAATCCCTCCATTTAAGTAAAAGCGTTGAAATTCAAGCACTGCAATTAAACTTTCTTGCAATTAAACTACATTCTATAAAGCCTAGCTTTACCTGATTCAGAATAGCAGTACACGTTTTTCAGCAAGAACACGTGTGTCTCTTCGTTTCAGTCCCAGCGTCATTGTCAGAACAAAACGAGAATAAAACTACATATTTGTAACTGATTTTAGAAAAAAAACTGTTTCCAAGTTGCAAACAAATGCAGGTAAAATTTATTAATATTCACTGAATGAAATTTATCATATAATAACGGTGAGTCATTCTTTGCTGACAAAAATGGTCACATCTCACATAAACCGCAGGTTCATTACAATCATTACGCAACAGCACATCACAATTCACTCTCACTTATGTCCTTCTAGACTTTTACGTGTCTGATAATATTAAGGCTAATACTAATTTAAAACTTTTCAACGCGCTCGCGTCTGAATTTAAGATCTGCCGCGTTGGAAGCGTTCGGATGCTGCCGGAGAGAAAGAGTTACTGAATACTGATCCTGGGATCTGATCTCAGGTTAAGGCTTACCCGCAGCGTAACCCCCTCTAACCGGTCGCGACACTGACACTTATTTTCCTGTCGGCTCGATTATCAAAACGCCCCCTCAGCCTCCTATAACGAAACTTTAGGATCCGGTGACTTAAAAAAGGGCATTATGAAAAATGGACACTTGTCTGATGAGTGAGAATTGGAAAAGAAAATGGATTTTTGTTTCCAATGTCTATAAATCATCTCAAGGATTTTCTATAGCATTTTCTTTACTAGAGCCTTGAACATGAATCGTAATGCAAATTTTGATGATAACTTGTATCTGCAGGATACAATACAAATTCGCTTTAATATCTACTAGATAAAACTATTCAGACTGTATATTTTCAGGGGAGAACAAGTCCCGGTCTTTTCCCGGCTAGCAACAATTTTCCATGGTCATTGAAATTAAACTCTTGGACTATATTTAAACCCGAAGCCCCTGCTTAAAAAAAATTCTGACCCGAAGCCCCCCCTTCCTCCCGAAAAAAAATCCTGACTATGCCGCTGATCAAAACTGAACTGCAAATTAAAGCAAAAGACAAAATTTGCCATCATCCAACTTAGAAAAACAACTAGGAACAAAAATTTCTTTCCTTCCAACGAAATGAAACGGTTAAAAAATTGATGTCCCTTTTCCAATTCAGAAAAAAATTAAAACCACAACTTTCTCCCTTACAAGTCGCTAATAAAAAATGGCCTCTCACAATTTAAAAAAAGAAACAAAAGCAAAAACTTCCTCAGTTCCAACTTAATACAAATGTTAAAAAGAAAAAAGACCTTTTCCAATTTAGATAAATTTGAAAACAAAAACTTCCTTCCAACTCAAGAAAAATGATAAAAATAAAAAAATTATCCTCTCAATTCATAAAATATTGAAAACCGATACATCCTTCCTTTCATCTCGATAAAAATCTTAAAATTTTCCATTTTCCAATTCAGGAAAAATTATGTAAAACAGAAATTATCTCCCTTCCAAGTCGCTAAAAATCATAACAACAAAAAAAGTTCCTCTTCAAATTCAGAAAAAATTGAAAATCGAAATTTCCTCTTTTTCAGCACGATAAAAACCTTAGAATATAACCTGTATTGTTAATAATTTAATAAAAATTAAAAGCTAAACATATGGAATATTAAAACTTCTTCCGTTTCTTAAAAAATTATTTATTAAATTGAATTTTAGATTAAATTATGTCCTTTCAATTTGAATTCACCTTTAATTTAAGTTTTTTCAAATTAATAATTGTTCAACACTTATTTATAGACCCAAATTCAACTCTCTCTCTCTTCAAAAGTATTCTTTTTAATACAAGAATAAAATTGATCACATTTAGAAATTTGATTTATCATTGATAATTTTTAACGTTGAAAACTATAAATTATTTCATTTTTAACAGATTCAGAATCCTCATGTAAAATCAATTATGATTCAATTTTTAATACTCGAACTGCAGTTCAGTTTTATAAATTAATAAAAAAAAATTAATAAAATAAATTAACTTAAATTTACAGTTAATCAGCTTAAAATGCTGTTTTTTTATCAAAAATGTTCGAATGTAAACGCTTTTAATACTTTTATTTGTTTAAAATTCTTTAAACTGAAAATATATATGGTTAAAAGGGAAAATCTACACTGGAAAATTTGTAAAGTGAGAGATTTTAAAATTAATGCAGTCAGTGTGAACTGAATCATTCAATAATAGAAAAACTTGACAATTGACCTCTAAGTAAAAAAGAAGTTGAAATCTAACGCATCCGTAACTCGATTATATCATGCGATATGTTCGTGATGTTTCAAGAGATTGGATAGATTTTTCTTCTAAAATTCGTAAAATTGTACTTCTAATTTTATTGTATTATTAAACATATGTTATAGCTCATTAAAATTAACTAATTGTCAGTGAAAAAATACAGAAATTTTAGTCTAATTAAAAAATGTTGCAGTAGAAAAATTTGCTGAAACTACAATTTTTTTTACTAATTGAATGCGTGAATGAGTGAATTGAGTGTATGAATGGGATGCTTTTGACCATAACCCAATGCCCATGATCGAGACTCGCATACGTGATGCCAGGTTGCACAACACCATTTCCTGTAAAAATAAAGATCTCGAGCATGGATAGGAAATTTATTCAAGATCTCTACTGGCCATTGCCCCTTCAGCATTGCGTGCGTAGGCACAAAAAAACGTTATATTTACTCATTATTTTAAAAATTACACTAAAAATAGTAAAGCCGCAAATTATAAGGGTTACAAATTAATTCGGTGACTTTAATTAGATTTCTTGTAACTCTTGGTACAACTTGAATTTCTGTTCCGTCCTAAGCTCGTTTTAAATAGGGAATCTTGAACTTCAAACTCAATTTAATGGGTGGCGAATTTGAGATATTGCATTATTTTTTATTCTAATTCATAAATCACCTTCGTCAACTCAACGGAACTACTTTTTGCACATTTTTTTTGCATCAGCTGCTTTTCTTTCAATTGGACTGCTAAAAGAATGGAAACCGTTCAAGGCATTGAGTTAATTTGGAGGCCTAATAATTAAAAAATTAAATTTCTGAAATATAATTTACTCGTTATAAATTAAAAATATTTTTAAAAAATGGGTTTATCATTCTCGGATTGAACTTTACGGACACAACAAAAATTGCATGAAGAATAAAATTCTGATTTAGTACATTTAGAGTTTTAATTTTCATTCAGCTTTACCAGAAAGTGTGCAAAGTCGGAAACGCAGTTTCTGTGCCAACATTCTGGTAACGGGAAATTTTGTACCTTTCGATTTGCGGGGGAATCAAGTTGATGATTCACGAATCGTTAATTTAAGTGCACACTTATGCAATGTCAAAATATTGCAGAGATAGTGGTCGTTTCAGATAAGATTGTACCTGATGTTTGAATTCATAATTTTATGTGCTTATAAATAAATTTTTATGACAAGCTTTTATTATCATATGGTCTGAATGTCTGCTGTACCTGAATATTTACGTTCAACAGGAAAAGATAGTGACACTAAATCCGATGACAGTCACCCCATTAAAAAAATTATAGTTTCAAGTAATAAACGCGACACTTCATTTTAAAGCCCCTAAATTATTGGTTATTTCCACAAGAATTTTGAAAATAATAAATATTGCTGAATTGCTGCGAGTTCCACTTTCTTTAACTCCGTCTTTTTGGTTTAAGAATGCATCTCTTTTGGTTAAAATTAATTCTTTTTTGGCTAAAAACGCAACTATTTGACTGGAAATTTATCTTCTTTGGTTTAGAACTAATTTGTTTAATTAATAGTCTTTTTGTTTAAATTGAAATGTTTTTTATTTAAAATGGATATCTTTTTTGGTTGAAATATCTTATATTACACTATTCATTGAGTATACATCTCTACGGCTGAAACTTCTTTTTCGTTTGGTTTAAAATTAATTTTTTACGGAAAATTTAACTTATACAGTTGAAGATTCATTATTTCCATGAAAAAATGTTCTCTTTGTTTTAAAGCTTAACTAATTTGTTAAAAACTTAATTTTTATGAATGAAAATTACAGTTTCGCATTTTTAGTTAAAAATGTATCTTTTCTAGCTAAAAATTAAATTATTTCTTTGAAAAATCAAGTATTTTGTTAAAAATTTCAGTTTGTTGTTAAAAATTAAATTATTTCGTTGAAAATACTTTTTTATATTAATTAATTTTTTTCCTGAAACCTAATTTTTCCATTTCTAGTTGAAAATGTGTCTTTTTTGTTGATAATTCACTATTTCCATGAGAATTGGAGTATTTTGTTGTTTTTTTGTTGGGGAAAATGAAAAATTGGTGAGAGAAAAATCGGAGAAGTCACAAAATTTGGAAAATGAAGTTTTTTGGAAACCCTGTTAATCATTCAAATAAAAAAAAACTACGAAAAAATAAACATGAATTCTTCTTGTTCATTTAAGCAGTAATAGAAAACTACTTCAGAAAGTTTCTTTTCCAAATGTTTGGTAATTTTTTCTCTTTTAATACTGTTTTCTCGTTTCCAGTTTAGTTATAACATATGAGACAAACTGTCCTGGTTTGTTCTTTCTCTAATTTTTATTTATACCTTTAAGCTCGGTTCCAGTCGGGGATCAGTCGAGAATAGTGAGGAAGGGAATCGTACGAGGCGATATAGGGGGGGGGGGGGTTGTTCTGCAACACTGATTCGACCTAGGTCGCTGATTAATCTCTTTAGCAATCACCTCAGGCGAAGAGCTTCACAAATTCACCATGTAAAGCTTTCCAGGCCGGTCCATTAGTATCCAATGTCGCTCGTTTCAAGTCGTATGCATCCGATCCAGATACCATAAGAATGTAAAAAATAAATAATATTGTGAAATTTAAAATTTAAGCGACTGAAAGTAATTTAAGTGTAATACAAAATGTGATTAAAGAGCCGGGTGTCAGGCGGAACAATGTAAGTGGAGGTAAGAGAACTGGAGGAGCCGTTTAATTATTCATTGACCGTTTAAGCCTCGAGGAATGAGTCAGCCTCCGGAGATCACAATGCCTCGCGTGCCGGGCGTTCGATAATGACGATCCACACGATCGGTTGTTATGTTGGTAAAATCAAGTCTTGCATATATACAAACTTATGCAATAGAGTTCAGCCCCCTTATAGGACAATGTCGCAAACTTAAAGCGACACCTCCATAATAACCGTTTCAAACTTTGTGGTTGATTCTGAACCGACCTATTCAAATCATTACATTTTTCAAATATGAAAAGTAATAATTAAAAGCTGCATACACTTCTAGACATTTCTAATTTCGAAATACTGTTTCAGAAGTATTTAAAAAAAACATAGATATCATTCGATCAATTCTGCTGTTAACTTTTTATGTACCAAAATCCGAACACAAAAAGGTCACAAATCAAAATTAGATTTCAAACTACCTTTTTGTCCTATCTAATTTGGATTTGTGAATTTTTTCGTTTTCTGATTCTGAAATATAAAACAGTTAATTAGAAGCTAGATTTAATTTCAATCTTTAAACAATTTTAAAACAGTGTATGTATTTAATCAGGGTGGCCGTAGGTCAGTGAAAAAAGCTGGAAATCAGTGAAAAGTCAGGGATTTTGAAAAAAAAACTTGCAAAAGTCAAGGAATTTCTAAACAAGGCACTTTAAATATCTGACAAGGATAATTAATTTGAAACTTTGAAATTTAATTCTGAAAATGTTTTATTTCGGTCTTTAAATATTAATGGCCAGAGAAAAGTTAGAGAACTTTAAAAATGAAGTTTACGGTCATCCTGATATATTATTCTTATTAGATATTTGTTGTCTCATATTTCTATTTCTTTTTTTTCAGTTGCTTCCTTCGGATGGTTAAATTTTTAGTT
Source organism: Druon quercuslanigerum (assembly GCA_010014905.2). Classification (NCBI taxonomy): domain Eukaryota; kingdom Metazoa; phylum Arthropoda; class Insecta; order Hymenoptera; family Cynipidae; genus Druon; species Druon quercuslanigerum. Next base: position 11,336 of record JAAAKG020051348.1, read on the forward strand.
ACAACTTTAACCATTTAATTGCAAATTCATCAATTTTTGGTGTTGAAAATTCACCTTTGGTTTATGATTCAGCAACTTCTTTTGAAAATTGTTTTTTGTTCCTGTTGCATTGAACTATTTTTTATTTAAAATTCAAATATTTTTTAAATAAAATATCTATTATTACATTATTTGTTGAGAATTCATCTTATTGATTGAAAGTAATTGTGTTTTTTAAAATTAAAATTACCTTTCTTTGCCGAAAAAGTTTAACTGTCCCAGTTGAATATTCATCATTTCAGTTGAAAATTTATCTCGTTGGTTGCAATCTTCACTAATTTGTTGAAAACTTTAATTGTATGTAAATAATTAATTTTTTTAAAGTGTAAATTCAACTATACCATTTTGGGTTGCAAATTGATTTTTCTTATTTGCAAATTCAACTACATGGGTAAAAGTTGAACCACTATGTCAAAAATGTATATTTTTGGTTAAAAGTTGAGAATTCAACTTTTCGGGTTAAAAATGTTAAAGACTGTCTTCGGTGGAAGTTTAATCTTTTTTTATTTGAAAATTCAACAATTTAGTTCACAGTTTATCTTTATAGGCAGAGGCCTTCAATATTTGGTTCAAAATTCAACTGTATTGTTGAAAAATGAATTATTAGGTCGAAAATTCAATTTTTTTCTTGAAGCTTCGCACTTTTTTGCTGAAAGTTTAACTTTTATGGTAAAAAAGTACATTTTTTAATTAAAATAAGTGAATAAACTTAAAATTTATTAGTTTTAATTTTGAGTTTTTATATTCCATTTGTAAAAAAATTATGTTAACAATGTTTCGCAGATTAGAATACTCGTCGTTGAATATAAATGGTCAGGAAAAATGAATAATTGGTTAGGGAAAAGTCAGGGAATGTTGAAAATGAAATTTAGCGGCCTCCCTGATCATTATTCAATTAAAAAATACTACGACAGGATAAATTTGATTCTTCTCATACATTTAATCAATAATGGAAAACTAGTGTAGACATTTTTTTCGAATAGATGATAATTTGTTCTCTTTTAATGCTTTGTTCTCGTTTCTAGTTCATTTATGACAAACGAGCCAAATTGTCCTATTCCTTTGTTCTTTCTCTTATTTACTGAATGTAAATATTTCGTATGCACTTATGCAGGTCATTCGTAATAAAGTCGCACCCGAACCAGAGTACAGTATTTCGCAATTGCCGTGAGGATAATTTATATAGGTTCAAACAGAATTGCACAAGAATCAACTGTCAAGGAAATATATCTGTTTAACAGTGCTCGTGATTCGGTCTTATCGGTTACACGTCCGCGTCACGACGGGACAAAGGATCGACAAAGGGCGCAGAGAAGCTATTTAGATTGTATTACAAAACTGCTCCACAAAATTTGTTGAAAATGTAAAGTGTAGACAACGATAATCGAGCCTTGTACCTTCCGGTTATCATCCCGTCAGACTAAAGCCTGAGCTACTCGGCTAAATTGGAATCTAGTCCGTAAGACCAGTGGCGAAAATTTTTAAGTAATTGGCAAAGTTTCACTTTTGGGTCATGAACTTTATTTAAAAAAATTAGAAATTAAAAAAACAAACTATCTAGCACTCCCTTTTTTAGTCTCTAAAATATTCTCTCTAAATTTAAATTCTAATTTTTTTACAATGATTTATGCTGATTTATTGTTTTTCGTCCAGAAGCTATATTTTCTTCGAGCAGTATGTCTTCTCCGGTTGTAAAGATACAAAGATATATGTAGTTATCATTCCCTTTCGAACGTCAAAGGCAGCGGCGCTATCGGCAAACACAAGTTGTACCTACGTGCTTTTTACACCCACGTGAAATACAAAAAGAATTTTAAATCGCACGAAGAGCCCATAATACAGGCCGGTAGTAACCGCAATGTAACTGAGACTAGATTATGCCGCGGTAGCTTCTGCGCCTTGTAACCATTCTCTATAAGAGCCATCCACTATACCACATTATTACTATACCACTACTAACACTCAACCATCTTCCACTTGCAGGATCCGATAAAGACAATTTATGCCAAGTTCCGCTCCATTCTGAATTCCCAAGTCACGTTTGAATGTTAGACGCAGATGACTTTCTTTCTTATTTCTAGTTTTTCAATTACAAATTGCTAGACATGCAAACATTTGATGCTAGAATATTAGAGGGTAGTAAAAAGGGTGCTTCTATAAAATACTGCTTGTAAGATAGGCTCAAGAAGACAATTTTCAAAGAACTTTTCTACGTGGGGAGTAATGCTAGGTTTTCTGAACTGACTGAAGTAATTTGTAGTATATTTTGAAGTTCTGAAGTCTCCTGATACAACTTGGAGTAGTTATGAGTAACTTGTAGTACTCAAAAGCAGAATATTATACTTTGAAGTAACTTCAAGTACTTTGGCAGCCTGGCGTACATGGAAACAACTTTTATTACGTAGAAGTAACTTTGAATACGTTGAAACAGCCTGAAGTATTTTGAAGCAATCTGAGGTACTTTGAAGCAATCCGAAATACTCTGAAGTAAAATTTAGTATGTGTAAGTAACTTGAAGTACTTAAAAGTACCAAATTACACTTTAAAGTAAGTTTTAGTTCTTTAGCAGTCTTGCGTAGTTAGAAGTAACCTTCATTACATAGAAGTAACTTGAAGTAGGTTCGAACAGTCTGAAGTACTTAGAAGTAGCCTGAAATAGTTAGAAGTAAAATGTAGTACTTGTGAGTCACATTTAGTACTTATAAGTGACTTGTAGTACCCAGAAGTAACATGTTATACTTCGAAGTAAATGTCCGTGCATAGATTTTATGTAGTCTTTGCCTTACTCCCTTTTCTCACTTCTCCAAATAAATGCAATCTAAATAAATTAAGTGAATCAAATAAGAAAATAAAACTATGTTTGGTTTGAATTTTACATATTTTGTTGAAAAATAATTATATTTTTACGAACTTAATTCTTTTAACTGGAAATTTAACTTTTAAATTTTTTGTTAAAAATGTATCGTTTTGAATTGAACATTGATGTAGTTTTTTGAAACTCTGTCTTTTTGGTACATAATCCATTATTTGGCTAAAACTTTAACTGTCTTGTAAAAAACTTGTCTTTTTGGTACGAAAATTCAACATTTTGGATAAGATTTTTTTTCTTTATTCACTGAAAAATCTTTTTGGTTGAAAATTTCGCTCGTGTTAAAAATTCGTATCTTTGATGAAACCTCATGGTTTTAAGTAGAGGTTTAAATAAATCTCTTGTGTAGGGTGGTTAAACTAATTTATATATTAGGAATCCATTTTTTTGTTTGAATCCTTTCGCTTTTGATTTAAAATGAAAATATTTTCTTGATTAAAATATCAACTATTAATTTTTTTTGATAATTCATCTTATTTGGTTTTAAATTCAAGTGCTAGGCGAAAATTGAACTAATAAGTAACAGTATGATATTACCAAACTCCCCTTTCCCAAATTGTTGTGAGGTATATTTTGTTGACCCCTAAATTTTTAACGAACAACATTTGCGTAAGACACAAGGGTGGAGGCGCAGGTTAAAGTTTACGTAACTCTTAGTGCTTAGTAGTAACTTGAAGTACATTGAATCAATTTGATGTGCTTAGAATTAAAATATAGTACTTATGAGTAACTTGTAGTACTAATATGTAACTTTAGGTACTTTTCCAAAGTCGGAAGTACTTTTACACAATCTGGCGTACTTAGAAGATACTTGTAGTATTCAGAAGCAACTTGAAGTCAGAATTATATTTATCCTCAATCGGTTGAGTTGTCAACTTATGAAAATGAGAATGAGTCTTTTATTTATTAAAATTCCTGTGCGACAGAAGGAAATGATATTGAAACTTAAATTTAATTTCCATAAATAATCAGTTTATTTTACCTGGCCGTTTTGTATGCGAGTAGTAAATTCAGTGAGAATATTAAAGGGGGAAATTATTCATTGACTGAGGATGTAAAGTTGATTGGAGATGAGTAAAGTGGATAAGAGTTGCGAGACCCGTGAAAGAATTTCTGGACCAGGGGCAGGTGACTTGCGCATGTAACATCCGAGAACAACCTGTTTTACTTGTCGCGAAAGCAGCAGCCTGTATGTCGCCTTTTCATCATTACTCGAGACTGTACTGCATGAAACTTTGCAGTTTGCACGCATAACCCCTCAGATCAAGGTACTCGTGAGTACTCTGAAAATAAAATGCTCTATACATCCTCGCGACCGATTAATCGAAGATAAGCGAGATAATCAGCTGTAATTAGGATCGCGGCAATTTCAGTGATTTTCTCATAAAATGAGGTCGTACGCAGAGAATTTAATGACCTCAGTCGAGAAAACGTCTCTGCAATTTTTTGTCTTCACTCTTTCTGCCTTTAGCCTCATTTATTGGTGATTTATATTCTCAGAGATCTATTCACTTAGTCTTAATTTTGTGATTAGATAAGATTATCTTTTTTGTAAATATTTGCCTGAATAATTTTTCATTTTCCTTGACTATTAATATTCAAAGACTATAAATTTTATCTTTTAAAATTTTTATGAATGAAATTAAAAATGTCAAATTAACAATTAATATGCTGTTCTTCATTTATTTCAACCAAAAAATATGAATTTTCGAAAAAAAATTAATTTTTAATAAAACAGCCTGCTTTACAAACAAAAAATATTCAACTTTAAACAAAAACTGTTGCATTTTCAAGCCAAAAAGTTAAATTTTCTACAACAAAATTGGAATTTTTAATGAAAATGGACCAATTTTTTGTCCAAATAGACATAGTCTATTTGGATGCATTCTTAACAAAAAATATAATAGTTGATTTTTAAATTTAAAAAAAAAATGAATTTTCAACAAGATCATCCAATTTCGCACTAAACAGCTGAATTTTTGAAAAATAAATAATATTTTAACGGAATAGCTGAATTTTCAACTTATAAAAATGAATTCTCAAGCAGAAAGTAAAATGTTAACCATAAATATGAATTTTCAAACAAAGAAATGAATTTTCGACAAACATTTGAAATTTTCAACCAAAGAATTTTCAACCTTTAATCAAAAATATACAATTGAACAAAGTATATCAACTTTTACTCAAGTAGTTAAATTATTAATTCAAAAAAGAAATACAATCTGCAACTAAAAATAAAAGTCACACTTTTAGTTGAAAAAAAAACTTTTCAATAAAGAAACGAATTTTTAATAAAATGGTTAGTACAGAAAATGAATTTTCGACAAAAAAATAATTAATTTACACCATAAGAGATGAATTTTTAAATCGAATAGACGAGTTTTTAAACAAATAGTTGAATTTTTAACCAGAAACGATTTCTGTTTAATTTTCAACACAAAAATTTAGTTTTTCAGCAAAAAGATTAATTTTATACCAAAACATTTGAATTTTCAAACAAAAAGGATGACTTTTTGATAAGATTTTAGAACTTGTAATCAAATAATAAAAACTTCAACTAGAAATATAATCGTCAAGAAGAAGTTACTGAGAAGAGAGAAATGGAAATTTAAAATCCCTGCATGATTTTCCTTGAACAATAAAATTCTCCAACTTTTCCTTGACTTCCAGGTTTTCTTTGACTTACGGCCACTCTGAATTAAAATTCATTTAAAATTTTAGAGGATCATATATCTATTTGCGTATAAGAATTAAGATTCTTTATACTTTTATCTTTATACTGTTATATTTACAATAGTAGTTGATATACAGATAATTTAAATTATTTTATCAGAAGTTTCCTTAATTTAAAAAATCAATATATTTTTGTAAATTGTTTATATTTTTACAAATATTCTCTTCCAATATCCGTTATGACGCAAGATTTACAAAATTTGTTTAATATCTAGCCAAAATAGCATACTACAGCGATTTCTTTTTAAAACGAAAAAAATATATTTTAATTTAAATTTCAATTAGAATTTAAGTTAGAAATTCAATGTAATTATTCAATAATTTAAAAATAATATTAACAACAGTAAAATTTCAATCACATCTGTTGGACTCACTTCCATATGATTTTAGGAGGAATATAAAAGCTTTGGTATTGTCACGCATAAACTAATTACAATTTCTCATTGTCTATATCCATTAAACACTTTTAGAACACTTGCCGACAAAAAAAACCCTTTATCAAAATATTATAATCAGTTTCAGCAGAAATTTGGCTAACTTTCGCAAACACCACAGAAGAAAACAGACTCCTGATAATTTTTCTTAGACTATATTACAAGGTGCATATTGTCTAGAACTAGATGTTTTGAAAGTGAAGAAAGCTCAGGATTATAGAATGGAAAAGAATGCCTTTAGGGCCTTTTTGCTCTCACACGGTCTTTAAAGTTTAAAACGATCTTATTCCATGGCAGAACCATTTTGCTCGACACGATATCAAATGTAGAATATACTTGTAGACGTCCGTCGAGATGGTGTTAAGATAGCGTGCATCATACAAATATTTACACCACAGTCGTATACATAAGTGTACAAACGTTTTGCGATAGCCAGGCGACCCTCAGATATATATCATAAATACCTTTAAACATCGAGTGTGATCCATTGATCATACCTGGTATATATCAAATTCTAATGTCACTGTGATAACCTGTTATATAAATATCACTGCCAAAGATAAAATCTGCAGCAAGCTCAAGTTTTTTTATTCGGATTTCAGATGGAAGGGTTCATCGATTGAAATAACATACACTGGAAATCACATTTAAGTAAGGTTTCGGACATCGTTCTAAATGGGTCGAACGCATAATTTCTGTTAGATTTGGGCGCATGACGCAACCTGCTGCAGCTAATGCGCTGAATGCGGCCCTCGTGTTTTTTTGTTGTCAAGCTTGTGGCGTCCCTGCGGCTCCTCCCATTACGAAACCGCAGATGCTAAAATTCTACGAATGACTTGAATGGGAGATACTTAAATGGAATTCGAGTGGGACGATGGTCGTGGGGGCTAAAGCGCAGGCTTTGGAGCCACTCTGTCGGCTTGCGGGTTCGATTCCCGCCTCGCACTCT
>JAAAKG020051359.1:0-18358 GCA_010014905.2 Druon quercuslanigerum
AACACAAAAATATTGTGTCCAATATTTACCTAGACAAAATATATTCTACATAACGTATTTAAAACAATACAGAAAATATTCATTACAAAAAGTAAATCCTACACAAAATAAAATTTTTGAATATTTTCTATATAGCAGCAACAAGATTCAAATTAAAACTATAATTATTACATTTTTTATAGGATCTACTTTTTATAAAAAATATTTTATGTACTGTTTTAAATATGTTATGTAGAATATATGTTGACCAGGAAAAATATTGGAGATAATAATTCTGTGTAGAAAAGATTTTGCATGGGGAAATAATAAAAGTATTAAACAATAATAAATTCTCTGTAGTAATTCTTCCGTTTAGGAAAAATTTGGTGCATAAAAAAATAAAAGTTTTAAACAATATTAAATTCTGTGTAGGAAATATTCTGTGTAGACAAAATTTGGTGCAGAAAAAATATAACATTATTAAATTCCGTATAGCAAAAATATGATCAGTATACTTGTATACAATATCTTTTCTGTAGAATAAAATAGTATAGGAACAACTCCCCCTCCCCCAGCCCTACCATACGCGTGTAAATTTGTCCTTAAATCGAGAATTATATAAATTGATCAGATTACAAATTACAGTAGTTTCCAATATCAGCGATAAATTTTTTTTATTCGAGGGTGAGTTTGAATCAGGGCGTTCCTGCCTGTCAATCGATAATAATTTATTATTTCTGGGGATGATTTTTGCGTAATGCTGAATCAGAATTCCAGTAAGGATCCGATCTGTAAACTGAACCTGCATGTCCTACTAAATTTCTCTTAAAAAAAAATATATATCGCTTGTCAATCGTCGTCCAGTTTGACTTTCAATCGAGATAAATTGAGATTTAAGATAGATAAAAAGATATGAATGACATCAAAAAAGAAATTGGTATCTCATAATTTATAAATCATTCTGATAAATCGTTGTAGCTAAAGTTAGGAGCTATAATAATGCTGTTTGAATCGTTTTTAGTCAACCTAGTTCTGCCGGTAATAAAAGCATCGGCATAAATAATTAGAAATCAATCAATAGTGCAGATAAATCACAGCCAGGGCTGTCCTGCTCGCAACTTTTGATTGCGCCATTAATTTTGATAGTTAAGATCCGCAAACCTAGTTGAGTTTGACTCTCCTTTATACGTATTTTATCAAGTCGTAGCCACAGGCGGATGTTGTATTGCAAAAAGTCGAGGACAGTGAATGATACCGGATCACGAGGACAGGCATTTTTCAACGAAAGACGTAATTTTGTAAACCCAGTTCAAATTTAAAAAACAAGGTCTCTGGGTGTCCTTCCAACATAGCGGTTTTAAACTAAGACGATCACAAAGTTTTCGCTTCAAAACATCATTAAAATTGAAGAAAAAAATGGGAAGAAAATCATGAACCAAATCCCTGGTTTGCAATCAAACTGCACTCAATTGATACTCTGTAAACTTGAATCAATTAGAATTTTTATTGATTTGAATCACTGTTTGAATTATGGCTATGACTCATATACTGTTTACTAATAAATTAGTCAAATTTCCTAATTCGTCCGTGAAAAAGAACTGATGATTTTTCACAAATAGATGTAAATGGTAGGGAAATACATTGTTTTAAATAAAATTAATTTAGGTGAAATATTACAAAGATTTGAAGTCGAAACACTTTGCATTTTCATCAAAATAGTTAAATTTTCAAAGACAAAAAATTAATTTTGTTGAAATAAATTTTTAACAAATAATTTAAATTTTTAACCAGACAGTTGTAGTTTAAACTTACAAAGATAAATTTTCAAGCTAAGCCGAATTTTAAAGAAAATAGCTGTATTTTTAACCAAGAAAGATACATTTTTCAAACAAAAAAATTCACTTTCTCTCAGAAGAGAAAAAATTTCAAATATATTTTCAGCAAAGCAGTGAACTTTATACCAGAGAATTGTTGAATTCTGAAACCAAAAGATAAATTTTCTACAAAAAAGTAAATTTTCAAACAAATAGTTGAATTTCTGACCAAATTGATACTGTTATATTTTCTAAACACAACATTTTTTCTACACAAAATACTTTCTACACAAAATATTCCCTACACAGAATTTAAAACTATTATATTTTTCCTACACAGAATTTAATACTGGTATATTTTTCCTCAACCAAATTTTTTCTACACAGAATATTTGCTACATCGAATTTAATATCGTTTAAAACTTTAATTTTTTCTACACAAATTATTTCCTACAAAGAATTTAATACTGTTATATTTTTCCTACAGAAAATGTGTCCTAGACAGAATTTCTTCTACACAGAAGATTTCCTACACAGAATTTAATATTGTTTAAAACTTTCATTCTTTTATACACAAAATACTTTCTACACAAAATATTCCCTACACAGAATTTAAAACTATTATATTTTCCCTACACACAATTTAATACTGGTATATTTTTCCTCAACCAAATTTTTTCTACACAGAATATTTGCAACACCTAATATCGTTTAACACTTTTATTTTTTTCTAAAATATTTCTTACACAGAATTCAATACTGTTATATTTTTCATGCACAAAATCTTTGCTACACAGAATATTTCCTACACCGAATTTAATATTGTTTAAAACTTTTGTTTTTTTCTACAGAAAATAATTTATACACTAAATATTCCCTACACAGAATTTAAAACTATTATATTTTTCCTACAGAAAATGTTTCCTACACAGAATTTAATGCTGTTATCTTTTTCCTACAAAAAATGCTTCATTCACAGAATTTAATATTGTTTAAAACTTTCATTTTTTTATAAACAAAATATTTTCTAAGCAAAATACTTCCTACAAAGGGTTTAATACTGTTATATTTTTCCTACAGAAAATGTTGCCTACACAGAATTTCTTCTACACAGAAGATTTCCTACACAGAATTTAATATTGTTTAAAACATTTATTTTTTTCTACATAAAATATATCCTACACAGAATTTAATACTGTTATATTTTTCCTGCAGAAAATGTTTCCTACACAGAATTTTTTCTACACAGAAGATTTCCTACACAGAATTTAATATGGTTTAAAAAATTTATTTTTTTCTACACAAAATATTTTCCACACAAAATATTCCCTACACAGAATTTAAAACTATTATATTTTTCCTACACAAAATTTAACACTGGTATATTTTTTCTCATCCAAATTTTTTCTACACAGAATATTTGCTACACCAAATTTAATATCGTTTAAAACTTTAATTTTTTTTAACAAAAAATATTTCCCACAAAGAATTTAATACTGTTATATTTTTCCTACAGAAAATGTTCCCTACACAGAATTTTTTTTACACAGAAGATTTCCTACACAGAATTTAATATGGTTTTAAACATGAATTTTTTTCTACACAAAATATTTCCTACAAAGAATTTATTAATGTTATATTTTTCCTACAGAAAATGTTTCCTGCATAGAATTTTTTCTACACAGAAGATTTCCTACACCGAATTTAATAAGACTTTCATTTTTTTCTACACAAAATATTCCCTACATATAATTTAAAACTATTATATTTTTCCCTACACATAATTTAATACTGGTATATTATTCCTCAACCAAATTTTTTCTACACAAAATATTTCCCACAACGAATTTGATACTGTTATATTTTTCCTACAGAAAATGTTACCTACACAGAATTTTTTCTACACAGAAGATTTCCTACACAGAATTTAAAATGGTTTAAAACATTAATTTTTTTCTACACAAAATATATCCTACACAGAATTTAATACTCTTATATTTTTCCTACACATAATATTTCCTATACAGAATTTAATACTGTTATATTTTTCCTACACAAAATGTTTCCTACGCAGAATTTAATACTGTTATATTTTTCATAAACCAAATTTTTGCTACAAAGAATATTTCCTACACAGAATTTATTACTGTTATATTTTTCCTACACAAAATGTTTCCTACGCAGGATTTGATACTGTTATATTTTTCCTGAACCAAATTTTTCCTACACAGAATATTTGCTACACCGAATTTAATATCGTTTAAAACTTTAATTTTTTCTCCACAAAATATTTCCTACAAAGAATTTATTATTGTTATATTTTTCTACAGAAAATATTTCCTACACAGAATTTTTTCTACACAAAATATTTCCTACACTGCATTTAATAGTGTTATATTTTTCCCACACATTTTTTTTTACACACAAAATATTTTCTACACAAAATATTCCCTACACAGAATTTAAAACTATTATATTTTTCCTACACAAAATGTTTCCTACACAGAATTTAATACTGTTATATTTTTCCTAAACCAAATTTTTGCTGCACAGAATATTTCCTACACAGAATTAATTACTGTTATATTTTTTCTACACAAAATGTTTCCTACACAGGATTCGATACTGTTATATTTTTCCTGAACCAAATTTTTCCTACACATAATATTTGCTACGCCGAATTTAATATCGTTTAAAACTTTAATTTTTTCTACACAAAATATTTCCCACAAAGAATTTAATACTGTTATATTTTCCCTACAGAAAATGTTTCCTACACAGAATTTTTTCTACACAAAATATTTCCTACACTGAATTTAATACTGTTATATTTTTCCCACACATTTTTTTTATACACAAAATGTTTTCTACACAAAATATTCCCTACACAGAATTTAAAACTATTATATTTTCCTTACATAAAATGTTTCCTACACAGAATTTAATACTGTTATATTTTTCCTAAACCAAATTTTCGCTGCACATAATATTTCCTACACAGAATTTAATACTGTTATATTTTTCCTACACAAAATGTTTCCTACACAGGATTCGATACTGTTATATTTTTCCTGAACAAAATTTTTGCTACACAGAATTTCCTAAACCGAATTAAATATTGTTTAAAACTTTTATTTTTTTCTTCGCAGAATTTAATTCTGTTTTATTTTCCCCACACAAAATTTTTTCTACACAGAAGATTTCCCACACAGAATTTAATATTGTTTAAAGCTTTCATTTTTTCTACACAAAATATTTCCTACACAGAATTTAAAACTATTATGTTTTTCTTTAAAAAAATGTTACCTACACAGAATTTAATACTGTTATATATTTTATAAACTAAATTTTTGCTACACAGAATATTTTCTACACAGAATTTAGTACTCTTATATTTTTCCTACACAAAATGTTTCCTATACATGATTTGATACTGTTATATTTTTCCTAAACCAAATTTTTTCTACACAGAAGATTTCGCACACAGAATTTAATATTGTTTAAAACTTTCATTTTTTTATACACAAAATATTCCCTACACAGAATTTAAAGCTATTATACTTTTCCTACACAGAATTTAATACTGGTGTATTTTTCCTCAACCAAATTTTTTCTACACAGAATATTTGCTACACCGAATTTAATATCGTTTAAAACTTGAATATTTTCTACACAAAATATTTTCCACACAGAATTCAATACTGTTATATTTTTCCTACACAAAATATTTCCTACACAGTATTTGACAATGCTATTCACTTTCTATCAAAAGAGACAAAATTTCAACAATCGACATAAATTTTCAACAAAGCAGTGGAATTTCATACAAAAAAAAGAATCTTCAGCCAAGAAAGAAATCAGTTCTACCAAATTGTTCATTGGGAAAACGAAAGAAAAAATGCACCAAATTGTTGAATCCTTAAACCAAAAAGATAAATTTTTCTACAAAAAAATAAATTTCCAACCAAATAGTTGAATTTCTGATCAAAATAATTAAATTTGCATCCCAACAAAAATTAACTTTTTAACTAACAGAAAAATCAGCTTCTACCAAAAAAGACGAAATTTTAACCAACAAAATTCAGTTCCTACTAAAAACGACGAATTTTCACACAAAAAATCACTTTCTATCAGCAAAGACAAAATTCCAACAAACATGAATTTTCAACCAGACGGTGTAATATTATACCAAAAAAGTATCTTTACTCAAAAAAGAAAAAAATTCAACCAAGCTATTTAATATTCAAAAAAGAAAGATAACATTCCTGCAAAATAGTTAAATTTTCAACACAAAAATAGGCATTTTCAACGAAGAAGATTTATTTTTAAATAAAAAAGAGTTCTTAACGAAATACATGAATTTTCAACAAAAAAATTTATTTTTAACCAAAAATGAAATAATTAAACTTTAGTTCAAAAAATTAATTTACAACAAAATGAAAAAGAATTTTCAAAAAATAGTTAAATTTTCTATTAAAAAGATAATCATCCAGACCAAAAAAAAATTATTAAACTAGTTCCACTTTTAACCAGGTGCTTGAATTTTTAACCAATAAAGCTGAAATCTAATTTAATATTTGTTGATTAAAAAAAAAACATTTAAAATTAAAAACAATGGAATCCAGCCGAAAAATATGAATTTTAAAACAAGAAGATTCATTTTCCACAGAAAAAAGACAAATTGTAATTTTCCAGCAAAGAAAAAGAATTTTCTACTAAATAACACGAATTTTCGCAAAAAAGTAGAATTTAGAAAAAAATAATTTTTAGGTTTATTTTCAACCCATAAAGATAAACTTTGAATCTAAAAAGACGAATGTTAATCAAGGAGTTAAATTTTCATCTAGAAATATTTCTCGGCCAAAAAAGAAAAGAAATTCAACTAAATTGTTAAATCTCCAAGCCAAAAACATGCATTGTTTACAAAAAAAGTAGAATTTCAACAAAAAATTTCATGTTCAACCAAATACTTGAATTTTTGTACAAAAATGTTTAAATTTCAACTAAAAAGACGAATTCAAAGACGAAAAGTCAAATAATAAACTAAAAAAGGATCTTCAGCCATACAAAAAAATTCAATCTAATTTTTTAATCCTGAGGCCAAAAAGATTAATTTTCTTCCAAACGTGGATTTTCCAAACAGCAAATATAAATTTTTTGACCAGAAACTCAATTTTGAAAAATAGCTACAGTTTTTACCAATATATTTTAATTTTTAACCCCAACAAATAAATTTGCAACCAAGAACACTCACTTTTAAATAGAAAAGAAGATTTTTAATAAAATACACCCATTTTTAACTAAGCAATTAAATTTTCAACTAAAAAAGTCAGTTTTTCATCAGAAATGGATTAGCTAAACTTCTATATAAAGAAATCAAGTTTCAACAAAAGGAAAAAAAATATTTAAATGCGCCTCGAAATCTGGCATCAACAAAATTTATTTGACGATTGTGGATTCTTTTTCGTTAAAGCTCCTTTGGATTTAACGAACACTTTCTCATCACGTATCTCGTGCTTCATCTCGATTTGGGGCTTTTCATTCATATATTGCAAAATAAACTACAAATTTTATTTTTAATGTTTAATTTAATATTTGTTTCTTATTTTTCATTAAATTTTATTCTTAGCTAAACTGAAAAATTTATATTGTTTCGATAAATGTATATAATTTCCATTCATAATATGCATTAATATTGGGACAAATGTATTTACATTTTCTTATTTATATCATTCAAAAATGTTCACCCCATTAAAGTCAAAATTATAAACAAACATTTTGTTGAAACTTGTGTTGATTTTTCAAAAAGTTTATTCTGTATATTTGAAATATTTTTATAACCAGAGTTTATAACAAACTTTTAGATATTTCGTGATTAAAAACTTTTGCCTTTTAATTTTTTTCGTGTCTTGTATCTTTTTCCAAAAATTTAATTTTTTAAATATTTTTATTCTTATTTTTTAACATTAAAATAAAATCCACTCGTCCTATCTGAAAAATGTTTAATAACAAGTTTATGGATCTTTTTAGGGTGAAAAACTGTTGTCTTTTAATTTTAATTCATACCTTGTGTCTTTTTTCAAAAAATTTTATTTTATTTTATTTTGAATAATATTTCACAAAAATAAAACAAAAGCTACCTGCCCTAGCAAAAAATATTTATGTGTTTGAATGAGTTTTCGCTATTTTTTGGCAAAGCAAATTTCGTCTATTTATGTTTTTCATAGCTTATTTCGCTTGTCCAAAAATTTAATTTTTTTTTTTCAATATTATTTTTTACGAATAAAACACAAACTGTAAATCATATCAAAAAATAATTATTAAAAATTTGTAACCCTTTGTTGGATAAACAACTTTTTTACCCATTTAAATGAGTTTTCAACTGAAAGGACGAATTTTTAAAAAGTAGTTGAACTATCAACCAAGTAACTGGATTTTTAAGGAACAAAAAAAGTGATGAATTTTGAACAAAAAACCTAATATTAGTGATTTAAATAAAAAATAATTAGCTTTAAACCAAAAAATATAAATTTTTCTACCAAAAACATTTTTTTAATCAAATAGTTGAATTTTTATCCAAGAAAGATGAATTCTCTGACAAAAATACTATAATCGGATTTTTAATTGAAAATTAATTGAAAATTACCTTTTAACCAAAAAATATGTTTTTTTAAGAAAATAATTTAATCTCAAACGAAATAATTAAATTTTTAACCAAATAATGGAATTTATAACCCAAACTGATGGATTCTGTAACAAAAATATAATAGTAGACATTTTGATTAAAAATAATAGAAAAACATTTAAATTTTAGACCAAAAAAGATGAATTTTTAATCATAAAGAATAATTAGCTTTTAAGCAATATAGTTATAATTATAGTAGGGGACTGTGTGCCTTTTGAAAGAAAAATATAAATCGTAGTTCTGAAAGAAGGTGCTGACCGTCTTGTTAAAAATTTCTTGTTAAATTTTGTAAAAAAAAAGTTCAAAATCATCAGTAAAATTTTTTAGCCAACTAACTTCTCGATCTATTTATACCTAATACATTATTTAAAAATGGTTTTTAAATTAAAAACTATATTTAATAAAATGGTCACCTTAATCTTTCCCCAAGGGCAGACGAATTTTTCACGCTGATCCTTATAAAAATTTCTCTTAGCACATGCTGAGGTTTCGAAAAAAATTTTATGCGGTTGAAAGATTAAGGACAAGAATAAGGAAACTTGTAAAACGATCGTGAGCGTAATTTGAAAGGCCTGCCACTCAAAACCAAAAAGTTATTCAAGTTGGGTGCACTCTTTATGTATGAAAAATAAAAACTGCCTGTTGAAGCAGAAGTTTCGAGACCAATTAGGTACTATACGATTCTTGAGAACATTTCTTTTAAAAATAATAATCCAGAATTTATAATGAATTTATCACGGTATCACGAAACAGTGGTAATCAAAGTGTCAAAATTGCCCAAAAATATCTCACTTATTATGAAACAAGCTTGAAATCAAGGATATCAGTTTTTAACGTTTTAATAAAAATAAAATACATAAATAAAAATAAAATTACCATATAACAAAATGTAACAAGATATGGGACTTTAAACTGATGGAACCTTTTTGCTTTTAAAATGATAATAAATGCTTTGCACGATGAAAATTTTATTTTTAAAATGTCCTCATTTTTCCCTGAACAATTTTTTATTTTTCCTCACCATTAAATGAAATTCAAATTCCAGCATTTTATTCATCTAATATTTTTAGCGTAGGATCTTTTATAAACGGAATTCAACAAAATTTCAAATACTTATAAAAAAAGTTGATATTTAAACCAGAAGAGATGAAATTTCATACAAAAAAATAAATTTCAAAAACATTAAGATGAATTTTACCTGAATTTTTGAACCTTCAAGCCATAAGATTAATTTTTTGTGCCAAAATTAAATTCTCAACCAGAAAATATGAATTTTTAGCCAAAAGTTATTTTTCTAAAAAATAGTTTAATTTTTAGCCAAAGAGATCAAACTGTATTAAAACAAATTTTAAAACAGTAGTTTAACTTTTACCCACACAGTTAAAATTTTAATTAAAAAATATCAGTTTTCAACAAAATTGTGGAACTTTCATCCAAAGAGATGAATTTTTCACTAAAAATATGAATCTTCAACAAAAAAAAAGATTTCTTCACAAAGTGGTTAAAACAAAATAGTTTAAACCTTATTTAATTTATTGAAATATTTTTTTAAAATTGATATTTTATATATATTTATATATATAATATAAAAAATGAAAAATAAAGAATAACTAAATAAAAATAAATAAAATAAAAATAAACGCAACTGAACAATTGCGTTTTTATCAAAGAAAAAGATTAAGTAATTTTTAAATCGAAAAGACAAATTTTCAAACATGGAAATTTTCTAGAAAATATTTAAATTTTCGACCAAAAAGGATTAGTTTGTAATATAATTGTTGATTTTTTAAATTAAAAATACAAATCTTCAGACTAAAATTAAACTCTGACTTTTCAAAATATGAGTGTTAAATAAGAAATTATTTTTTTACGAAGATACTTGAATTTTTGATGTAAAAAAAAACTTTTTAACAAAAAAGTTTAATTTTCAACGGTAAAGAGTGACTTTTTGACAAAAATATTAAATTTGACACCAAGCAGTTCATTTTTATTTAATAAAGATGCCATTTTTACAAAAATAGATTATTTTTAAGTTAAAAACCCAACTTTAAAAAAATAGTTTTTTTCACACAAAAAATAATTAATCTGTCTTTTCAAAATCAAAATATAAGTTTTAAATAAGAAGTAAATTTTGAATACGGTACTTAAATTTATATTGCAAAAAAAAGAATTTTCAACGGAAAAGTTGAATTTTGAACAGAAAAGTATTTTTAAAAACTTTTTAACGAAGTTGTTGAGTTTTCAACTAAAGAGTTGCACTTTTATCAAGAAAAATGTCATTTATACTGAAATAGATGATTTTTTAATAAAAAAAAAAAATTTCAGAAAAATATTTGAATTTTCATAACAAAAAAGATTTCAGTTTGACTTTCCGAAATCAAAACATGAGTTTTAATTAAGAAGTAAATTTTATACGATTGTGACTTAAATTTATATTGCCAAAAGACGAATTTTCAACCGGAAAGTTGAATTTTGAACAGAAAAGTATTTTTAAAAACTTTTTAACGAAGTTGTTGAGTTTTCAACTAAAGAGTTGCACTTTTATCAAGAAAAATGTCATTTATACTAAAATAGATGATTTTTTAATAAAAAAAAAAATTTCAGAAAAATAGTTGAATTTTCATAACAAAAAAGATTTCAGTTTGACTTTCCGAAATCAAAACATGAGTTTCAATTAAGAAGTAAATTTTATACGAATGTGAATTTTCAACCGAAAAGAGAAAACAAAATTTTTGAAGTTTAAAAGAATCGATTAATTTTTATTCAAGAAAAATGAATTTTTTCTAACATAGATAACATTTTTTAATTAAATAAAAAGTAAATTTTCAACGATGATACTTAAATTTATATTGCCAAAAGACGAATTTTCAACGGAAAAGTTGAATTTTGAACAGAAAAGTATTTTCCAAACTTTGTAACAAAGTTGTTGAAATTTCAACTAAAGAGATTTTTTAATTTAAAAAGTGAAATTTTTTGAAAAATAGTTCAATTTTCATAACAAAAAAGATTTCAGTTAGACTTTCTGAAATCAAAATATGAGTTTTATGTAATAAGTAAATTTTATATGAAGATACTATTTGCAATGCAAAAAAAAAAAAAAATGGTTTTGAACAGAAAGTGTGAGTTTTAAACCGAAAAGAGAAAATTTTTAATAAAATTATGGAATTTAAAAAAAATCGATTAATGTTTATTCAAGAAAAATGCATTTTTTCTAATATAGATCAATTTTTTAAACTAAAAACACAAATTTGAAAAAATAGTTGAATTTTCATGCAAAAATGATGACATTTAAACAAATTTTTTTATTTTTTAAACAAATAATGTAATTTATAACTTAAAAGATAATCCTCAGGAGGATACAACTGGAAAAACGTATAAATAGGAAGCAAATAAATTACTGTCAAGAATATTATGCCAGGGTTAGCACAAAAATTTATTTTTAAAATTCCCTAATTTTCCTTGACTAATTTTTCATTATCTCTGATCCTTAAAATTTAAATACCAAAATCTTAAACTTGTAACATTTTATTCAAGAATTTGTTATACATAACAGAAAACAATTTCCAAAATTTTAAAGGATTTCGGGGAATTTTATTGACCTTTGAAAAATTTTAATATATTGTAAAGGAATTCAAGATATTCCAAACGACTCGCAAAAATTGGTACGATTTCCGTGTACAATTTTTAAGGATTTAATGAAATTAAGAATAATTTTTACGTGTTTTTAAGGATTTTAAGATATTTGAAAATAATTTAAAATGGGTCACATAGGATTTTGAAGGATATCAATGAATTTCATGTGATATCGAATTATTCTCTCAAATTGAGAAGGATATTAAAACATTTTAATCAGATTGCAAAGATTTAAAAGATATTAAAGCATTCTAATGACATTTCGAAGATTTAAAGGATATAACAGTATATTGCATCTGAGTGATGTACGATATTTTATCCGAAATCAGGATTTTATGAGACTTTTATAAACGATCGGAAACAATTTTAAGTTAAAATTGAACATTTTCAAATTCATTCTGTATGACATCTATTTAAAGTTACAGAAATTCCCTGACATTTGCAAGATGTTTTTTTCTAAAATTAAGTACGATTCCTAAGGGCACTTCCGTTAATTACGTAAAGACGATTTTTAAATTCTTGAAATTTTCATAACATCCCCCACCCCGCAGACTTCTTACAGAAGATTAAATATTTTTTATTCAATATATAAAAAGTTGATCAATTGTTTACCACTATACATAAATTTTCAAAGTATTTCAGAAGGCCTAAAAGGTTTCCAGTGATTTGGCAGTATTTCAACAGATTTCCGGAGATTTTAGGGCATTTTAAAGGAATACAAAGTATTTCAAAGAATTATAACAAATTTCAATAAATAAAGGTATTTTAATGAGATGTCAAATATTTGAAGGATATTAAAAGATTTGAATAAGAATTCAAAGATTTAAAAGATATTAAAGCATTCTAATGACATTTCGAAGATTTTAAGGATATTACAGTATATTACATCACAAAGAGTGTTAGACATGTATTTACGTGGACCTGCCTAACCAGCCGAGAGATGTACGATACTGTATTCTAAATCAGTATTTTATTAGACTTTATGCGGCTTGCCCTGCTTGCAAGTTTGAACGCGTCTGGGCCTGCGATTGTGAATTCCTGCATAACCATCCGAGTGATGTACGATATTTTAATTCGAAATCAGTATTTTATGAGACTTTATGCACGGAAAAAAGTAGATGACTCAATTTGCTAGTTTATAGTGAATCATTTAAACTCTAGACGCATTTTGCCTGAAATTTAGTAAAGTTTACCATTTTACATTGCAACATCTGAAAGAAATGTAATAAACTCGGATATTTTAAGTATGCAGGTTCATAATACGGGGATTGCGAATACAACAGATTTAAATGATGTTTCAAAATTTGAAGACATTTAAAAAAATTACAAATATTTTTTAAGTTTTTAAGGAATTTTAAAATTGAGAAAAAATTGAGGAAAAAGTCACGGGATTTCAAAGGATTTCATGTGGTATTGAAGTATTTCCACGAATTTTCTAGAATCTGAGGGTATTTCATTAGGTTTTTAAATATTGGAAGATATATAAAATTAGAAGATATAAAAATAAAAATAAAATAAAATTTGGGAATTTCAAGGATTTTAAACAATTTTAAGAGATTTTATGGGATTTCTTCGGATTTTAAAGGATTATAATAGATTTTTATGCGATTTTAAAGATTTCAAGAAGTTGAAGGATTTTCAAGTAGTTTTCAAGATTTTTAAGGTAAATCGATAAAAAGAACGGGTTAAGTCAATTTTAAATTTAGAACAAAATGAAATGCATTTTTTACAATATATATTAAATTTTAACCAAGTAAATAGCTCAGCTTTCTTCTATTCTAAACACACAATATTTTAATTAAAAATCAAAAACAGTTTAATTCGAACTATAAATATAAATTTTCCAACCAGAAGAATTTTCAAACAAAGGAAAAATAATTTTTAACAAAATAGTTAAATTTTCAACAACAGAAATGAATATTGGATATTTGATAATGTATATTAATTTAAAACAAAAAATCAGCTCGCAGTGTGGGTACATTCTCGATGCGCGCTAGGCGCGCGGCTCGCTCCGCTTGCGATTTTAAACGCGCCAGAGGCGCGCGAGTGATAATTCTAGCGCTTCGCGCTCGATGATGCATTCACCTCTAGTAGATTGTGAATTCCTGCCAAACTATACGAGTGATGTACGATATTTTATTCGAAATCAGTATTTTATGAGACTTTATGCACGGAAAAAGTAGATGACTCAATTTGCTAGTTTATAGTGCATCATTTAAACTCTAGACGCAGTTTGTCTGAAATTGAGTAAAATTTACCATTTCACATTGCAACATCTGAAAGAAATGTAGTAAACTCGGATATTTTAAGTATGCAGGTTCATAATACGGTGATTGCGAATACAACAGATTTAAATGATGTTTCAAGATTTGAAGACATTTAAAAAAATTACAAATATTTTTAAAGTTTTTAAGGAATTTTAAAATTGAGAAAAAATTGATGAAAAAGTCACGGGATTTCAAAGGATTTCATGTGGTATTAAAGTATTTCCACGAATTTTCTAGAATCTGAGGGTATTTCATTAGGTTTTTAAATATTGGAAGATATATAAAATTAGAAGATATAAAAATAAAAATAAAATAAAATTTGGGAATTTCAAGGATTTTAAACAATTTTAAGAGATTTTATGGGATTTCTTCGGATTTTAAAGGATTATAATAGATTTTTATGCGATTTTAAAGATTTCAAGAAGTTGAAGGATTTTCAAGTAGTTTTCAAGATTTTTAAGGTAAATCGATAAAAAGAACGGGTTAAGTCAATTTTAAATTTAGAACAAAATGAAATGCATTTTTTACAATATATATTAAATTTTAACCAAGTAAATAGCTCAGCTTTCTTCTATTCTAAACACACAATATTTTAATTAAAAATCAAAAACAGTTTAATTCGAACTATAAATATAAATTTTCCAACCAGAAGAATTTTCAAACAAAAAATATTGCTGTAATGGTTAAAAGTTCAGTTAAAAAAATTAATTTTTAAACAAAGGAAAAATAAATTTTAACAAAATAGTTAAATTTTCAACAACAGAGATGAATATTTGATATTTGATCATTTATATTAATTTAAAACAAAAAACCCGCTCGCAGTGCGGGTACATACTCGATGCGCGCTAGGCGCGCTAGGCGCGCGGCTCGCTCCGCTTGCAATTTTAAACGCGCCAGGGGCGCGCGAGTGATGATTCTCGCGCTTCGCACTCGATGATGCATTCACCTCTAGCATTCACCTCTAGTAGATTGTGAATTCCTGCCAAACTATACGAGTGATGTACGATATTTTATTCGAAATCAGTACTTTATGAGACTTTATGCACGGAATTTCAAGGATTTTAAACAATTTTAAGAGATTTTACGGGATTATAATAGATTTTTTGGAGGTTTTGGTGGATTTTCACGCAGTTTTTGAAGATTTTTAAGGTATTGCAAGGAAGGTCAATCGTTTTACAGAGGTTTTCACATAATTTACAGCATATTATGAGCTTAAGATGATTACGCTGAATTTCATAGGTTTAAAGGAATCTCGTAAGATTTCGAAATACTTTAAGGGATTTCAAGTGTTTCAACCGATCTTTCGAGTTTTAAATATTTATAAGAGATTTTTGTGCGATTTTTATATAAATTAAACATTTTAAAGGGATTTACAATGTCTTTAATTAAATTCACAGAATTTCAAAGGATGGCAAATTTCAAACAATTTTAATGAATTACAACGGGGTTTAACAGGTTTAAGAAGTATTCGATGATTTCGGAGAAATTCAAAAGAAATTTATAATTTTAAAGATTTTAAGGATCTCAAAGGATAATATTTATATATTTATATTTAAAAAATTTAATTAAAATTTTATTTTATTTATTTTATTTAATTAACTAATTTTTTATTTTATTTAATGTAATTTAATAATTTAAAAAATTTTTTATCATATATTATCGTAATATTTCGAAATATTTCACGGAATTTCAAGTGTTTTACCGATTACAACATTTTCAAAGAATCTGAAGGATTTCAAAATACTTTTAAGGATTTTAAAGGATTCCAAGGGGTTTTAACATATTTAAATAGATTTAAAGAGCTTTAAACGATTTTAAATGTTTATAATGCGTTTTAGAGATTTAGAGGGATTTCTACGAGTTTTAAAGAATTGTAAGGGATTTTCAAAGAATTAAGAGATTTATAGGGCTTTTGATGATTCCGTGGGATTTCAAACAATTTTAACGACTTTAAGGAATTTATCATTTTCAAAATATCTCCTAAGATTTGGAAAAAAATCACGGTATTTTAAGTTTTTAAACCGATTTTTAGAGATTTTAAGGGATTTCAAGGGATTTCAAAGTGTTTTTGAGGCCTATAAGGAATTGTATTGGAATTTAGAGGATATATTTCGTAAGACTTAAAACATATTTCACGAAAATTTAAGTATTATGACCAATTCTTAGATATTTGAAGACAGTTAAAACCTTTAAACAGAATTTAGAAAATCTCATAATATCTTTAATGGCATAAAAGGATTTTAAGGAATTTGAAAAGATTGTAAAGGATTTAAAAGGCTTTTGATGATTTTACGAGTTTTCAAAGGATATGAAAGATTTCAAGGGAATTAGCAAGATTTCGAAATATTTCACGGAATTTCAAGTTTTTAGCCGGTTTTTACATATTTTAAGGGATTTATGCGGATTTTCAAATGATTAAATAAATTTCAAGGGACTTCAAACGTTATTAAATGAATTTACAGAATTTCAAAATATTTTCGAAAATATCAAAAAATTTTACGGGATTCAAAAAGATTTCAAGTATTTTAAAGATTTCAAAAGGTCTCGTAATATTTCGAAAAATTTCACGGAGTTTCAAGTGTTTTTCCCAATTCTAAGAAATTTAAAGGGATTTACAATATTTTTCAAAGAATTCAGAGCATTGTGAAGCACTGCAAACAATTTTTTTCTATAGTCAGAAAAAGGAAACCAGCGTAATCTATTTTTCTACAATTCGATTTTCTTTTTAGCCAATTTCTTCCTAAACCGAAAGTAAAATAGCTAATGAAAATTAATTTGTTCATCAGAGCATTAATTTCCGCTCTTCAAAAATTGAAACATTTCGCTTGGCCTCCTTTAAGAAAGCGGAGAATTTCGGCAAACTTGAAAGACAATTAACTCGGTGATTGACATAAAAAAGCTTTCAGGTGAAGCGGCTCGACAAGAGACTCAGATTCATTACCAGCTACCGTTTCTGCCAAATAAATCATTATTAAGATCACTATAAAGTTATTTCTCTGCCAAAGGCCCAACCTGGGCATCTTGTTACAGGAAATTTTTGCGAGAAAATAAGAAATACTGGTACATGGAGCCCGAGGAGAAATTGGAACCACAAGAGTGTTGCGTTCGTTCTGCAACATTTAACAGAATGAAGAAATCGATACAAATTAAGTGAAGGAAGATATAAAAATGCAAGCGTGGCATTAAGTAAATTTCCGCTCTTTTCTGACGTACCGATTGCGAAAGATTAGCAGTTTTTCTTAAAAACGGATACACTCTATAATCTATTTCTTATCTTTTATGATAGAACCAGATATTGAAGGCTCTCTTGTTAAGAGAAGCTAGAGGGAATCTAGATTAAAAGAAAATGAGATTTCGTTTTTCTATTCAAAGTTAAAAAACGGATCGCTTAGTCAGTTCTTACGTATTTTGGGTCGCTGAAACCAAATCCAAATTGGCAATTCAGAAGTTAGCTCAGTTTGGTCTTCTTTTCTTCTTAACTTCAAAGAAAACTTTTTTTTTCATTTCACAGCCCCCCATAAAAGAGAAGTAAGACTTACTAGAGTAGTCGAGTCTTACGTATTTTGGGTCGCTGAAACCGAATCCAAATTGGCAATTCAGAAATTAGCTCAGTTTGGTCTTCTTTTCTTCTTTACTGCAAAGAAAACTTTTTTTTCCATTTCACAGCCCCCAAAATATAAGAATTAGACTTACTACAGTCGTTAGTTCTTACGTATTTTGGGTCGCTGAAACCGAATCCAAATTGGCAATTCAGAAGTTAGCTCAGTTTGGTCTTCTTTTCTTCTTAACTTCAAAGAAAACTTTTTTTTTCATTTCACAGCCCCCCATAAAAGAGAAGTAAGACTTACTAGAGTAGTCGAGTCTTACGTATTTTGGGTCGCTGAAACCGAATCCAAATTGGCAATTCAGAAGTTAGCTCAGTTTGGTCTTCTTTTCTTCTTAACTTCAAAGAAAACTTTTTTTTTCATTTCACAGCCCCC
>JAAAKG020051369.1:0-18358 GCA_010014905.2 Druon quercuslanigerum
TGAATAAACACTGGTGTGTAGATTTTTTAACTTTACTGTAAAAAAATTGATTTTTGTAACTGTTTATAAAACAGTGTCACTTGGAAGACATAAAATGTAATATATGGGGCAGAATCAATATATATCAGTAGGAAGAATACGCCAAATGTTCGCACTTAAATTTATTATCTTTTTTTTTATCGAGTTGAAACTGGGCTGACCCATAGACTTTAAGAATTATCCGATTGGACTTTAATTAGTTTTTTAGATAGCTTTTTTATGTGTTTTAAGACATTTAAAACCATTTTTTTTATTTATTTATTCTTTAAATTAAAATTAAAAATAGCTTGTTTACACTCTTTAAGGTCCTGTAAAAGAAAAAGTGAACTCGGAATAATTTCGTGGTCAAATTGAAATTTTACGCTTGAGAATACCACCACGTTATGATAATATAATATGCCCACACACAAAAATCCTCTAAATGTAAGCTTAGGGGCCGTTAAAAAAATACGTAATGACTTTGGCGGAGGGAGAGGCAACTCGAGCGTTACGCCAATGTTATACTTACACACAGCTAGACCTAACAGAAGTCGTTTCCAGGCGCTACGTAAGTTGAATGTGGTGCACTCGAGCGTAAAAATTTCAATTTGACAACGAAATTATTTTCAACCCAATTTTTATTCTATATAACTTTGAATAGTGTAAAAAGGTACTTTTTTATAACAGAATAAAATAATTTTAAAGTAGGTTTTTCTTCAAAAATTTAATTTAATTTTTATTCAAAAAATTCGAAATAAAATTAAAATTTTTATAATGGTCTTAAATTAAATAAAAAGAGCTTTTGCAAATACTATAATAAGAGTCCAATCGTATAACCCTAAAAAAAGTTACAATAACGTGAAAGTGGAAATAGGTCTAAAAAAACTTCAATTTAGCCAAGAATAAACCCGAGAAAAAAACAATCACTTTAGGTAGTAATACTTGAAGCATTCTGCCCAATAAATAAAAATGAAAACAGGGTCTACGTTGCACAGGAAAAAAATTTTTTTTATTCTAGTACTGTCAATTAATATTGATACTGACATTTTGTAATTAAAACCTAATATGCACTTTTAATCTCAAAAAGAATATTTTTTGAGCAGAAACAGTACTAAAAAATTCCAAAAGGAATTATTCTATATTATCTAAAGCATGGATTGTTAGATTTTATTAAAATGCATATTAAAAGACGGTCGAGTATTGAGTTCCGGTAAAATATGCTGCGGTTTCATTTTCACCCAGAATATTTTTTCAAATTTCAAGTTTCTCTTGCGGCATATTTGATCATCAACGTAATTTTTCCCCGGTGAGATTTTAAAGAATTCCAAACAATTTAAACTCAATTCCAAACAATTCTAGAGCATTTCAAAATGAGTTTCAAAATTAATTAAGAACAAAGTATGCCTAGAGAAACTTCGAAGGGTGAACCGTTTGACAGAACTCGAGCTTCAGCCCTGAAGAATTTTAAAGAATTCATGATAATTTTCAAGGAATTCAAGATTAATTTATACAAATTCAAAAATTTATCTCCAGCAAACTACGTCATAATAGAAAATGAAAGGGTAATATTTTTAAGCGTTCAATGAAAGTTATATCTCATCTCATCTCCAAAATATTTGTATATTCTTTTATTTTAGTGTACAGTGAATCCAAAACATTTTGCTTTTTTGCTGCGTTTGAATAACATGGCTACTTGAATTATCATTTATGAAAAAATGCCTATAAAGATACCAAAATATTTGTATTTCTTATTGCTTATCTGCTATTTCGATTTCGCCTAATATGAGGCGAAATTTTATATTAGCATTTTCACTGAGGTAATGATATTGATGAAACATATAAATAAGTGAAAAGTCTTACTTCACTTCAGTCAGACTCAATTGAGTATTTCATAAAAAAGTCTTCATATTCGGAGGATGTAATGAGAGGACCTTCTAAACGTCAAAATTTTGACAAATCATTTTTTTCCTTCACAATAAATCCCAGAGATATTTTTTATCTGAACTTGAACAAAAACGTTGCAAACAATTATCAAATATACAATTATCCGATTTAGAATAATTGTATTTGCCAACATTTTTAAGATTTTTATCCAACTTCAAAGAAAACAAATATCCCTGAAATTTACTGCGTTATATTTATTCTGTAAGCATAACGCATGTGCCAGTAAAACGGTTTGATCAAATCCAAATTAGGAGTGGGTGGAAATATAATGCTGGGTTATACAAAACTCGTGAGAACCATGTGTTTTCTTTCCTCAGAACGTGCATGTTTGATCATTTTTTTCTCAAAACTGGTTTTCTATTCGTAATTCTTCTATTCACTATCAATGACGAATTGTCAAGGACTCTAGGTTTTTGTGATCTTCATTTGAAATCAAAATAACCCTCGAACAGCATTAATTTACAAGAAATATAATTTTTAAATTATTATATTGACAAAGCCTTTCATAAAGTTTAATCCACGCCATCTTACATTTTGATTTTGAAATACGTCGAACAACTTTGGGAGTTATAAAACGAAAGTATTTTTCTTCCTTATTTAATATCCTTTCTTTATTTATTATCTTCCTAACGAAATAATTTAATTTATTTTTATTCCATTAAAATTGAAGGAAAATGGATTAGATCTTTTTTTTCTTTCTTTTGATAACATATAATGTGAAATTTTTTTTTAAATCTGCCAGCTACGCGGACACATTCTCATAGCTGCGCTCGGTAATATATGTATGTCTCGCGCTTCGCGCTCGATAATGTATTCATCTCAAGCTCGGTCCAAGCATCAAAAACTGTCATTTGGTAATTGTGAATTCTCTTTTGCTAAAGCTCCTTCGGCTTTAAAGAATACATTGTCATCACGTATCTCGTGCTTCGCACTCGATTTTTTGTCGGAAATGCGAACTTTTCTAAATTGTGTTCAACTATATTAGTACAAATCTCCTTTTAAATGGTTAATTTAATATTTGTTTCTCATTTTAAATTAAATTTTCATTCTTAGCCATCCTAAAAAATGTATATCATTTCAATAAATTATTATCAAACAATTTACTGCGACTTGTGTCATTTTGCCATAAATCTAATTTGTTTATTTTCAGTGTAGATATAATTTAGGCGCAAAACTTTGGTAAATAAAATGTAGTTGTAGTTTATAACAAACTTGTAGATATTTTTGGTTGAAAAACTTTTGTCTATTAATTTTGTTCGTCTCTTGTGTCGTTTTTCCACAATTTAAAAAAAAAATTTAATCTTTTTTTTTACGATTAAAAGAAAATATAATCGGCCTATCTAAAAATGAATAATAACAAATTTATAGATCTTTTTGGGGTGGACAACTTTAATCAGTTAATTTTAGTTCTTATCTTGTGTTTTTTTGAGATCAAAACAAAAACTGCGTGACCTACCAAAAATTATTCATGACAAATTTGAATGAGTTTTTGCTCTTTTTGCAAGAGCAACGTTTGTCTATTTATTTATTAATAGCTTCTGCCGTTTTTCCAAAGTTTTATTTTTTTTATTTTTAATGATGTTTTTTACAACTAAAGACAAAAACTATGCATCCTATCGAAAAGTGGTTAATTAAAAATTTGTAGATCTTTTCAGGGCGAGCAATTTTAGTTTTTTTTTTGTATCTTGCGTATATTGGCCGTAAAATGGAAGTTTTGAGTTTTCGTTATTTTTTGTATGATCAAAATTTGAATTTTTAACTTTTCGACAAAATTCACCAATTTGTCATGAAAATCTTGTCGACCTTTGAATAATAAACGTTTTTCTTTTCGTGACTTTTTTCATATCATGTGTTGTTTGGCTTAAAATTTTCATTTAAGTTTGTTTTTTTGGATTTTGAAAATCCCATAACTCTAATAAATTTCATCTAATCAAAAAAAGTCATAAGGATAAATTGTTCTAGTTTCCGAGTACTATAGATCGCCGTACATAGAATTTTCAAATCTTGAAGATGAATAGTCTCAAATATTTTGAAAATGTGCTCACTTTTTGAATTTTCATCCAAAATAGCTGGTTTACGAAATTTTTCTTTCTTTTCAGACCTTAAAAAAGTGTGTAAAAGCAGAATCCAATCTGATCAATTTTTCTAAAGTTATCGCGCCTACAGAATACAAACCACAGATTACAGAGACAGATAGACACCTTCGTAAACAGCATTTTTTCTGACTTAGGAGGTCTCAAAACGTGGAGATTTGATGAAAGCTGACAAAGTGAAATTTCACATAAAACCATTATCTTCTCATTAGGATGAGAATGTAAAAAAAACCGCCGACATGATAAATATTGTTGGTAATTTTATCCTTAAATTTTGATAATTTTTGAATCGCGTCATACTAAAATGCTGCAAGAAAGTTTAAATTATTATATTCTTAGTTTTTCAAACCAAAAATGCTGAAAAGGATATGAAATTGAGATATAAAATTAAAATATATGTAAATTTAAAGATGAACAGCTTGCATGTTTTTACGTGTCAATTTAACTGATGTCAGTTTGTAGTATTTATTGATCTTCATAAATCAAATGGTACTTAAACTCGTTAATTGTAAAATTATGTCTTATAATTCACACAAAATACGTTTGTTCGTATTTATATTATAACAGTGGCCGAGGATTAAAGTGCTGACGCAGCGTAATACAAAATACGCAGTGGAAAAAAGAAGGGATATCTCTCCGTACGAATAAATACAGTGTTTAAATAATAAGTCATCATAATATAGAAAGTTTTGTTTTAATTTTGAATTACAAGTTTGAGGTTTTCTAATTTGAAGATTTAAATTTTTAATACGATTTGAAATAGATTTTTTAATCAAATGAGGAATGACTCATTGATAGTTTTGTCATAAGGTATTCTGGTAGTACCTACGTATAGATAATCAGTTTTACCATTTGTCTGCGTAACAAAGGTAAACCAATATTTCAATTTTTATCTTTTATTTCGAGATCACATCTCGATGCTCATATGTATTGTATTTGTCATCGTGTAAGGAACATAAAACAATATTTTTATCTCGAATTAAACTTTGATAATATTCTTTTCACACCTGTTAATTTCGCAAGACATACTTATTATATACGCGAAATGTTCAACGAGCACATTTATATTATCTAAAAATTCCGGTTTATAAGAATTATTGTAAATTTTTCAACATGAGAGGAAACGTTATATTTGCGTTTTTACTAAGTAAGTCATTTTTATAAAACATACAAATAAATAATTTAAATACGCTTCAGTCTCTCTGTAAAACTGCTTGGACAAAATCAAATCAAAAGTGTTTAAAATATAATGTCTATAATAAAATGACTCTAAATTATTTTTTTGATTTCGCGTTTGAATTTCACTGCATTATAATTTTTAAACAAATTTGGGATCAAAAATGTTAAGTGTCGTTTGGGTTATTGTGGTCAGAGTCAATTGTTGATACATTTTTTTTGGTTTGAAGCTGGTTGTTCATTTTTAAAGAGCCATTCAGAAACCATGTCGCATTTTCAGAGAGGGTGGAAGTTTTCGTGAAGTAGCGGAGGAGGCGTTAACGCAGAATGTGAGATCACAGATGGAAAATATAAATGTGTATAACGATTTTTTCAATGCTTGAAAAAGAAAATTATTTTGTATTTTGAGATTGGAAAATAATCGATTTTTTCAAAAATAATTTTATGCAAAAGAACATGAAAAAGATTCAATGGTTAAAAAATATATTTCCAAACTATCTCACTTTCCGACTGACTACTATAAGTATCAATAGAAAAGAAAAAAGAGGGAGAAAAAGGGAAAGAGTCAATTAAAAAGCAACCTCTCACTCTTTCTCTTTCTCCGTCCTTTTTATACTATTTTAATGTTTGAAATTTTTAGAAATGTATCATGTTTGGATTATTGATTTTCAATATTATTGATAATATAATAATCTAAATACATGGGTTTTGTATCAACCAAAAAAAAAGAAGATTATTGATTTTGTGCTACAAGGAAAGCATTCAAGGATAGATTGCAATCTAAATATTTATCATTGAAATTTGATTATTTTTAATGGAAGAGTCTACTCTTATATTTTCAGTTCAGAATTTATCTCTTTTAGTTAAAAATTATACTTTCTGGTGGGAATGAGTTTTTTCAACTGAAAATTTAACTATTTCATTCTTTGTTTAAGATTCACCGTTTTTATTTAAAAATTCACCTATTTGGTTAAAAATGTATGTATTTTGCTTTCATTTTGTCTTCTTTATTAGAAAATTGATCTTATTAAATAAAAATTCAACTACTAGGTTAAAAATGTAACTATTTACTCAAAATTTGATTTTTCTGTTGAGAAATCAACTGTTTTGTAGAATATTTAATTCAACTTTTTTCCAATCAATTCATCTTTTTGGTTTGAAAATTCAATTCATTGGTTAAAAATGCAAATGTTTTGATTTGAGATTATTCAGTTTTGTTAAAAAATTTGACCATTTGCTTGAAAATTCATGTTTATGCAGGTTGTAATAAAAATTATTGTGTTAAAAATTATCCTTTGTTCAACAAAAATATAACCACGTGGTTACGATTTCCAGCATTTTGTTGAAAATATACTTATTAAGTTCAAAATTTGACTTTTTAAAAAAAATGATATTTTGTTCGAAAATTCAACTACTTAATTAAAAATGCGTCTTTATAAATCGGAAACTTATCTTTTTTGGATAGAAATAATTCTTTTCTAATAGAAAAGTTTTTTGTTGAGAATTGTTTTAAAATTCGACTATTTGGTTGAAAATTTGTATCTGTAGGTTGAAAATTAAACTATCAGAGCAAAATTCGTATGTTGTTTAAAAGTTCAACTATTAAATTGTAAAAGGACCTTTTTGATCTGAAATTAATTTGTTTGTTTGTAGAAAAATCTTCTTTCGTAGTTTAAAATTAATATTTTCGGGCTTAAAAGTCAACTGTTTCCTTAAACAATCGACAGTTTAGTTTAGAAACTCAATTATTTCCCTGAAATTCATCATTTTTGGTGCAAAATTAATTTTTTTAAAAAATTAAAATTTAAAATTAAAATTTTAAATTAAAATTCAATTAAAATTAAAAAATAAATTTTTTTAAAATTAATTTTATATATATATATGCGTTCGTGTGTGTGTGTGTTGTTAAATTAAAAATAATACCTATACATTAATTTTGCTTAAAATTATGTATTTCCCTATTAATCTGCCACTTTCTTGAAAAATAGATCCTGTTTCCCTTGTTTGAAGAGTATTTTGGGCGAAAAAGTCTGTTAAAATATTATTTTTGTATCTCTTGTGTTTCATTTCAGTTATTTATAAAAATAAATTAAACAAAAAATGCTACCCTAAAATGAGGGGGCGGGGTGAAGAAGTAGGGAAGTGATGAAAATAGTTCTAAAAATAGTGTGACGTATTTTTTGAACGGCTCCTAATTTTTTTCTTCATGATTCATTAAAATTTGGTGTGGCGATTCTTACATAACAGCCTGCATTTCAAAAAATTATTACTTGCTCTTGGTGGTTCGGAACCCACCTTAAACTGTAGGTCCCCCTCCCACCACCAAGTAAGTGTGTGGGAGATGTGTAAATGATAGGGAAGAAGGTGCAAGAAAAATGTAAACCCTTAGGGGACACATTCGAAGCTTCCAATTAATTTTGATATCTTTTTCTTTTTAAGCAATTGCAACCTTACTGACCATTGCAATTTCCGCTGCTGATAAGGTGAGTTTAGCTTTAATAATTTCAGTTTTTATAATTATTCATAATGATAAAATAATCAAAATTCACGTACAATACTTGTTCTGACATACATATTATCACTTACATATAACACTCATGTTCTTCCTGACCCAACGATCATGACGATAAGGCTAGCGAACGCCAAGAATGGTGCACCGAAGTCTGCCAGGTGAGTGTAACAAAATTTTTCTTTTCTCTTTTTCACATTGCAAACTTGATTCTCATAAGAAACATGTAAATTATTTTTAAAAAATGATATTGTTTTAGGAGATGGGAAGGCCAAAGACTTGTAGTGATAAAGATCGCTGCCCACAAGATTGCTTGTCAGTTTGTTTAGTATGTAAGTTCTCAGAACAATATATTTTTTCCGGAATAATTTTAAAGAGCTAATAAAAATAACTCCGTAATTTCGTATGTTGACATGTAGCTAAGTCTGTTTAGAACATGAACTATGTGAAAAATGGTCTCAACTCATAACACCGTTTGTGGAAGGGCCTCTAAAGGCTCCGTAAACGGTATTAAGAGTTAATATCACTTTTTTATAATATGGAGATGGAAATTACAATTAATCATGAGTGAACAAATTATTGTTATAAGATAGTAAAAAAATGCCTATAATTTTATGAAAAAATAATAAATATTAATAATTATTTCAGATGGCCCAAAAATGCTTGTGACAAAATGCAAACAATCTTGTTAAAGAATCATTATTACAAAAAACTTCTTTTCGTCTTTTCTTAAATGTAAGGTTTAAAAATATTTCATTCTCCAATGTATCGATTATATTTTTGAAAAAGAGTGCTAAACTGAACTGCATGAATTTGTATGCTTTGGTATCTGGATGTAAAATATACTATAATTCAAGAAATATTAAATATGTCTTCTGTGAAAAAGTAAAAACTCCTAACGGCATAAACTTACACAAGAAATTCAATGTTAGCAACGATAAATCTATTAGCGTATGTGTCAGGGTATCATTCATATATAAAATTTACCATTTAATCCATAAACAATATTCATAAATAAAGAGAATGCAACATTTAGGAAATTTTGATTTAGGAAAAAAAAATTCTCAAAGAAGTTACAAGTTTTTGAATGTTGATCCAATTCTCTTTTCGAATTTTTGTGGTTTTACCGTCCTTTTTCTAAAATAGGTAGTGAAAGATAAATAACTTTAATATACGTAAAAGCAAAAATATTATTAAATATTTATAAATATTACTAAATACTACTAAAATCGATTAAGTATTATTTTCAGAAGCAGCGAAATATACAAAAAAAAATAAAAGCTTGCACATCCATAAAAGTGTTCTAAAAAGAATCATGTTGCAGATTTGTGATATTTTGTTTCGTTTCAAATAAAAATTTGAAAATTCAATCTTTAAGACAAAAAATTCTCCCGGCATCAAAATTGGTTTATTTACTATGAAACAACAGCTTTTCAGTGGATTTCCACATTTTGAGACACCCTGAATCCAAAAATCAAGTTTTTACGATGTCTTCTGTCTGTCAGCTTAGCCGTAACAGCCCACAGTTGGACGAAAATCACTACTATCGACAAATTGATTTTTCGACTACAATGTTTATCCGATTTGAACGGTTCTTTTTAAAATTGAAGCTGATGAAAATTTGTATGATCTCATCAGAGCATACATTCAAATGAAGGCTCTATTTCTTTTAATTATTGACAAAAATAAAAAATAAATTTTTTAGGTTTGAAGAGTATCATTCCAAGAGAATACTTAGATTCATTCCCAAATACCCAGAATTAGCAGAGGAACTATCCAGTACATTCTTCCAGTACTGCAGGATAAATTAAAAAATTTATTTAATTTGTTATGAACAAAAAAGAGGATGAAAATGGTTTCATATGGTTTGAAAATGTATGGTCACTTGATTCTCACTGGATTTCCTCAATTAATCAACAAAAATAATTTTTTTGTCATACCCGTGAGGATTCATGAATAAACAATCATTATCATAAACAAATAAAGAAAACATTTTTTGGCTATGAAATGAGCTCCATAGAGTTCGTAACTGATACTCAGTTATCATATCTGCTCATATAATAACAATTCGCAATTGTTCAAACGATCTTAGTTAACAATTGCATTATTCGGCTATTTTTCATCAGAAAACCTCCCTTCTTTGAATGCATTTAATTGTTAATGACTGATCTTCGAATAAAGTTAGGGTATTTGAATAAATAATAATAACTGCCATTGTTATAAACAATTTCATAAACAATTACTTACCTTTTCTATTCGTCATGGAATTAATAGCGTTTTTTATCCAGAATCAACTGCAGATCACTAATTGATGATGCCCATTCATTATTTTCGATCATGCGATAAAAATTGTTGATTATTTAAAAAATGTACTAAATAAATACACAGTTTCGCCATTTTTCGATATTCTTACTTCAGAATGAACAATTTCATGAGAATAATATT
Source organism: Druon quercuslanigerum (assembly GCA_010014905.2). Taxonomy (NCBI): domain Eukaryota; kingdom Metazoa; phylum Arthropoda; class Insecta; order Hymenoptera; family Cynipidae; genus Druon; species Druon quercuslanigerum. The sequence continues at coordinate 10,186 of JAAAKG020051369.1, forward strand.
AATATTAATTCGTTATACGCACATCAGACTTTACGTCTCTTTCAAAAGTAAAACTTCTGCTTCTGGATGCAGTGGTCTTTCTGGCTTGACGAACTCACTTCTCAGACTTGATAAATAACGATCAGAAGAGAATAGGAGATAATACAATAACTTTGTGTTAGTGACGAGCAAGTTGGCCGTTTTTAGAGCACGTTCGTGTAATTTTTTGGTGTCAATGGCTCTACCCGATGCTAAGACTTGTAAGACTATGTACATATTCTTTAGGATTTCTTCGTCAAAATCGGTGATTTCGTAAATAATGTTATAATTTTCGAAGATAATTGTGTTGGCTGCGGGATTCAAGAAAGTTAAGAATACGTAAAGTCTGATGTGCGTATCGAATTAATATTAATAATATTCTCATGAAATTGTTCATAGCGATAACAATTGGGTCTAAAAATTGGTCATTCACAGTTAATCCAGTTCTGAAAACGAAGTAAGAATATCGAAAAATGGCAAAACTGTGTATTTGTTTATTACATTTGTTTACATAATAAATAATTGTTTTAAGATCATCGAAAATAATAAATAGGTATCATCAATTAGTGATCTGCAGATGATTCTGTTTGGAAAGCGCTATTCTATCTATGACGAATAGAAAAGATGAGTAATTGTTCATTAAATTGTTTATAATAATGGCAGTTATTATATTTCATCCAAATCCCCTAACGTTATTCGAAGATCAGTCATTAACAATTAAATACATCCAAATAACGAATAATGCAATTGTTAACGAAGATCGTTTGAACAATTGCGAATTGTTGTTATATGAGCAGATATGATAACTGAGTATCATTCACGAGCTCTATGGAGCTAATTCCATGGAAAATGACTATTATTTTCGTCACCAATAGCTGAAGCCAAATTTTTTTCTTTATTTGTTGATAATAATAATTGTTTATTCATGAATCCTCACGGGTATGACTCAAAAATTATTTTTGTTGATAAATTGAGGAAATCCAGTGAGAATCAAGTAACCATACACCGTCAAACCATATGAAATTATGTCCATCCACTTATTTGTTTATAAAAAATTATATAAATATTTTAATTCATCTTATGGTACTGTAAAATTGTACTGGATAGTTCCTCAACTCATTTTGTGTATTTGAGAATAAATCTGAGTATTCTATTAGAAATGGTACTCTTCAAAAGTCACAAAAATTTGTTTTTTATTTTTGTCAATGAATAAAAAAAAATAGAGCCTCAATTTGAATATATGCTCTGATGATATCATGCGAATTTTCATCAGCTTAAATTTTTAAAAAGCCGTTTAAATCGGATGAAAGTTGTAGTAGGAAAATCAATTTGTCCAGAATCGTGATTTTCGTCCCACTGTGCGGCCGTCCGTCCGTAGACACGATAACTCGTAAAAATGAACGGATTATAATTGATCTTTGGCACACTTTTTTAGGCCAAAAATTAGAGCATTTTCAAAATTTTTAGGTCCATTTTTTTAGATTTAAAATTTTATGTACGGCAATTTGTACTACTCAAAAAGCCAAACAATTTATCCTAATGACTTTTTTCGACAAAAAGAACATTTTAGGCCAAGACACGCATGATAAGAAAAAAATAAAGAGAAAGAAAACTTTGGGGTTTTAAAGCCCTAGAAGATGCTCATAAGAACTATTTGGATTTTCTTGAAAAATCTAAAATTCTAACTTTGCTTAAACAAAAAATAATGAAAAATCAAAAATTCCATTTTGTGGTCAAACTTTTCAAGATACGCAAAAAGTTGAATGAGGAAAAATTGTGGTCCCAAATAAAGATCTACGCATGTATCATGAATCACTTTTTGATAGGACGCCTAGTTTTGGTTTTAATCATAAAAATGACATTAAAAAAAAAAAAAAATTTTTTTGTAAAAACGGCAAAAGGTGCAAAAAAATTGATCGGCGAAAGATTTTGACCCAAAAAAGAGATACAAAATTGTTATAATTTTTTACATTCTGATAATTTATAAATCGAAAAGTATTGAAATTGTCGAAATTTATCACTACAAAATTTAAATTTTGAACCAAACAACGCGAAATACGAAAAAGTCTTTCAGAGAAATTCAGATTTTTGAAAAATCCTGCTAATTTCTTTACTTTTTAACAGGACTCGTTATTTTGTTTTTATTTATCGAAGATAGTATGCTAAAAATAAAAAATTCCAATATTACGAGAAGACTCCACATTCGTAAAAAAAATCTAGAACACGACTTGTAGGGCATTTTGTTTTATCCATAACAATTATTATAAAAAAATCCTATTTTTGGCATGAAAGCGCGAGATAGAGAAAAATGTCTGAAAAAAGGATTGTAGTTTTTTATTTAATTTAAGGTCATTCAGAAAATATATATTTACAAATGTCTATCAAAACTCGAGACCGTAGCGCAAGTGTCACAATCAGAATGTGTACCTCAAAGCCTGCATAGCTTTGAGCAACTTAGTCTTTAAATATACTTTATTAAGTAGGAAATGTAGAACACGAAGACACATAAAAATAATTCGTTTCAAATGCAAAGAAGAAAAATCCGAGCGCGAAGCGCGAGATTCAGCAGGGGCGCGCCCTAGGTGCACTTAAACAAATTCTTCGATATTCAATGTTTGCATAAATATTTTTATGCTACTGAAGGTTCAGAATGATACTTTATTCAACATCATTACAATTCTCGAACAATTAATATATAATGTGTATAACGTTGGGTTTGTAGAAATATACTATTAAAAGAATAATTAAAACTTTGATAGGGTTTCTATGGACCATATTAACGAAATAAAGTTCTTCTGTCGAATAAAGTATATAGTTGGGTTTGGAAACTCAAGTAGGAATAAGGTCCTGTCTGACGTAATTCGTGTTGTACTACTGAATGTCAGATACTCTCTGCATATGTGGCAGTAACAGTTGACTAATGAAAATTAATTATTGCTTGATAATAGATTTAGTAGAGACTTGAATATTAATTTTTAACCGACATTTTTTTTTTTAATTTAATTTTCTACTGAAAAAATATTTGTTTAAATTCAATTTTCTACCAAAAAGACGAAATTACAGCAGGCTAGTTGAATCTTCAATCAAATAGTAGAATTGTTATAACCAAAATAGATTAATTATAAACCAGAAATGTAATAGTAGAATTTTCAATTAGAAAGAATTAACTTTTAACGAAAAATAATTGTATTTTCTTATTGTGTTCTAATATATCAGTTCAAATTTGAGCAAAGAAACGAGAAGATAAATTTCCTTAAAGACAGTGTAAAAAAGAAAAATTCTTTAAAGAAGGGACGAAAAATAAAATGGGAGATTTTTAAGCATGTCAAACAAATGTCATTCACAGTTATATTTTCCATGTGCGACGTCAAATTTTGCGTCAATCACTCCACCCTTTCGTCACAAATGGTTACAAAACCTGTTACCTCAACTCCTCACAGTAACTTTTGGAATTTTTTTTGTTTTTAAAATCACAAAGATTTATTATCTATTTCAATCTCTCTTTGAAAAACAAAAACAATTTTTAGTTAAAATGTTTTTTCATTCTAAACAATGTGAAAAGATTCGCTTTCCATTCTAAATATTTATCAACTTCTTTGCTTAATATTTCAAATTTGTTAATTCAATTTATAAAAAATCAGAATGTTAAAATTAACGCAATGTTTACTAGGTACAGAACATGTTAGGTAAGTTAGCATGTTACGTAATCGTATTAACACGCTCTTACCTTGATTTACGTATTATCTGCTTTATTTCTTAGCAAACAAAAAAATTTTATACAAAACTATTTTCACTGATAAGATGTTAGTTTTATGTAAAATATATTTGTATACAAAAACAAATAGCCAGCATTCACAACAAGAAAATTTCTAGTGCTGAAATAAAATTCTTATTAAATCAGTTGTGAAAAGATAAACAATTAAAAGGAAATCTCATAGATAGAGGTATTTTTTTAAAAGAAAAGGTATGAGCTCTTTGATGACTCAAATCAATACGTTTATTTGAATTTTACTTAATAATATTACGATTTAATCTCCTAGCGTTAAGTCTGCATCTTTGACGTCATAGCTGACGCGAGTGCGGTATTACTCCACCAAGTAACGATCATATTTTGCATGTAATTAGGGTGTTACGGGAATATGGTGATCGAATGGTCAATCTAGGAAAATTTTCATCTTTACTCTCATACATTGGATGAATAATTTCAAGAAGATTATATACAAAGTAAATACACTCGATTTTGCGCTAAATTATAAAACCGCCGTCAAGCAGAGCAACCGAATTGAGCAACTGATCTATGAAAAGACCCTGCAAAATTAATTACACTTATTCTAGAAATATTTGCTGCGCCCACGCTAGCTCCAGGCTTAATATTGAAACTAGGCGCTAGCCACGTTCGGTTTTACGTTTCATGACGAGCTAGCGCCGAGCCGTGGCCATAAAAAATTCCAGAATTTCGACAAAATCTTTAAAGGCGGTTCTTTACTTTATTCTAAAATAATAATCTAAGAAGTTTTAAAAATTACTACGGGAAAATTCGTCGAAAAAGTACCTTTCCAGAAGAAACTTATTTACGGAAACCTGGTCGGGTGCGATGTAGCTTTTGTAGATTGGGTACATAAAGAGGTCTAAGGATGACCCTCATTTCGTGGGCAATAAGTACAATATAATCTCATTTATATTAATTGAATCTATATTTCTATATTTGATCTGCATTTAATCTCTATAATTTAATACGTGAAATTTATTTTAACTTGTATTTCATTGAGTGTCTTTTATTAAATATTGGAAAAATCCTAAAGTTATCTCATCATTTATATCGTAGAATATTCCGTTTTATTTTTAAAATCAAAACATAATATAAAAACTCTTTGGCTTTTGTGTGATACTAAAACATAATTTAAAAAATTTTTTAAATGTATTTTTGGAACAATTTTAAATATAAACTCATAAACTTTTAATTAATTATTCTTAGAGTTGTCACAGCCTAACCGACTTAAAACGAGTGATAAAACGAGCTATTTATACCGAAAAGTAACTAATATGAATCATTTATGTGAGTAATGTTCCTTTGTATTAAAACGAATTCAAAAGAACTCGATGAAATTAAAAAGGGTTCTAGACGAATTTAAACGAATTGAGGCTAAATTTATATGATTCAAAAAAATTCAAGTTAAATTTCAAAGAATTCAAATGAATACCAGGTGCGGATGCAGCCAGCTACCTAGGGGAGGGGGGGGGCGATTGTAGAAATATTATCTTGAAATTCTAAAAAAAAAGGAAATTTTTGGCGGTAATTGCTAAAATATTTGTAGGCTCAGGGGGGGCGATCGCCCACCCTCGCCCCTCGCTGGATCCGCTCCTGATACAAAGTCTGTGCTTTAGCCCCCACGACCATCGTCCCACTCATTTGAGTTATTATCAGAGTTCATTTGAAACATTTTAGTCTCCGAGATAGTCTGAGAGATTTTGGTTCTTTTCGAGGTCCTTTTATGAGTGATGCGACAGTCATATAACGATCCTATTGTATTCGTCACGTACCGGACGGGCAGTTATTTACAGTAGTTAGCCGTCGCCAACACGCCTACCTTTTTAAATTTTGCTTCAAATCATTATTAACACTTTTTTTTTAATTAATGAATTTCCTCATTATACATATCTCATAATTATGACTCATATACTAATATACTATATGGAATTGACTTCATAAATATTGTCTGTTGTGGCGTATCTCATTCCATGCAAGAGATACGTTATATTAATTCTAATTTGAAACATTAAAAAAAAGTTAGATGTCTGACATAATCAAAACCAGTAGATTCCGAATTATAAGAGATAGCCTCTCCGCTTGTTATTTATGATCGCATTCTTATATCAATTTCAGCCCCTCCGCTTATTATTTATGATCGTATTCTTATTTCAATTTCGGAAAGGATATTTTAAAGCCGTCAGACCATTTAAACGAGTTACTTTGACCTTTAAAAATATCTGCCCGAGTGGCTGCGGAGAATTTCTCTGAAGCTTCTCTGAGCAGAAAAATCTTCAGTAAATATTCGGAGATTTCTATCGGTAGGGTGAACTCATATTTTCACTAAAATTTATATCTCTAAGAGCATACGGATCAAAGTTTTCATTTTTTTCTTTTGATTTTCTGTTTCGAGAAGATGGTGTTTTAATTTTGAATCTTTCTATATGTACAAATTCAGTGAAAAAGTTTGAAGTTAGCAAATTCACTTCAATGCTTTAGCACCCAAAGGCTTCAAAATTGGTTAATACGTCAAAATTCGTTAGAGTATACATACGTTAGAGTATACATTCGTTAGAGTAATACATACTCGAATTCACACCAATTCGTCACGGTGAATTTCAGCAAGTGTTCATTTATACAGTTTCAACCGTAACAGGAAAACAAAGCGTGCGGGGAGTATAGAATTTATTGCAAATTGTCCCGTAGCTCAGTAGGAACAACGTGGTCTAATACACGAGAGATTGCTGGTACAAGTCTCGACACATACACTTTTATTAATTTTTTTCGAATTTACCTTGACCGCGCATTTATATGAATTAACACGAATGCTTAAAGAAATCAGAAAACGGCATTCACGCCCATTTAAAAATGTTAATTCGCCCCAATCCGTAGCAAACTATAGGGGTATACGGGCACTGTTATTCCATCAGAGGTACGGCCATTTTAAATTTTATGGCTTAATGAAAATACTCTATTGGTCACTGTTAGCGCGCTGATTTTGAATTATATAGAAATTCAGCTTTAATATATAGCTTCCTGAAACATTCTTATTTAAAGTATTCATTTCATATAAAAAGAAATAAATGGGGTTCAGGTAAATATATATAACTTTATTTATAACGAGGATCCATAAAAAGTGTCGTTGTCTCCAGCTGCTGATTAAATAACAAATAATTTTTATTCAAATACATCGATTTTAAATTAAAAAATATAAATTGTCAACCAAAATTCGACTCGAATTATTGAATTTTCAGAAAATCAATGATTTTTTCATCTGTTACTCCAAAATTCTTATTTAGGGTTAAGAAATGACTTTGGATGCATTTTCTGAACAGTTTCCAAGATCAGAGGGTATTATAGAGAGTGGAAGCTGCCATGGGAGTAGAGTTAGAAAATTCTCGGAAACAAAGATTTGGAGAAGGTAACTGAGAACGTTACCGTATGTTACCGAGAATGTGAGAATTTACGATAACTCTCATTTTTTATTATTATTTTTTGTTTTTAAAGTTAAATAACAAGAAACTTCAACCTAAATAGCAATTAACATTAGGAATTAATATTATTTATTTTTATTTTTATACACAATATACTTCATATTTTTCGGAATAGAATTTTATTTATCGATTACATAAATTCTTTAAACATTGTTAACCTTTAGTTTCGAACAAGTTTTATGTAAAGTTTTACAGTTCGTTGATCAGGCTTGGAGAATTAATACTGTTATTAAACTTACTTAGTCTGATTGCCGTTCTGAAATAACCTAACTATGTAGTTTTTGGAGTGAACAAAACTGAACAGTTAGAATCCTTATAAGAATCTAATGAGTTATGTAGGTAAGACACAGTGGATATTAAATATAATTATCGTGAATTATGACAATTCTTTGGTGCTTAGTCATTATCTTACTCAGTATGAACAATATTGTTAAATAATATTCTTTTTGACCTGATGCTTTAAAAAAATGGAAAAAAACTTTTCACGTTATAACACGAAATCTAAAAAATTCTTTGTCTAATAAATCTAAATTGTTAGAAAATTGTCAACTTTATAACAAATACCGCAAAAAAACTTCAAATTTAAATATTTTATACAAATTAAAATAACTCTGCAAATAATTAAATTTTAAAAATTTATATTTTTATCACTAAAATTTAGCGAAATAAGGTAAATAATCATTTTTAAAAATGTAAGCCTGTACAGCTGTTTGAAATTTTGCTACTTTGTTGTGTCAAGCTTGACTTTAGGGCAAAATCTAGGGAAGAAATTCTAAAACATTTTGTTATCATTTTGACAAATACTATGGAAAGTTCCGTTTCAAATAAGCCCAACACTGGCGAACCGAATGAACGGAACGGCTACTCAATAGCGTAGCCATATAGTAGCCACATAGTAGCCCTTCCGTAGCAT